>JAPMOQ010033123.1:0-11248 GCA_026543055.1 Argiope trifasciata
TTTCAGTTACATGTGATATTTTGCATTTGTTATTCATACATTAAATTGTTGGATATTCGTTTTGTTTGAATCTTTGTGCAATTTTATTTCTTAATATCGGAATGATCTGTCTTGACTTTGTTTTTAAAACAAGATTATTTTATATGTTTCTGTTTTTCATTTTCTATTTAATTCAAGTATTTTAATGGAAGCTGAAAACATTAAAGTTGATAAAAAAAGAAAACTTTTTCAAGAAATTCGAAGGAAAAGAAATTTCTTTAAAAATAAATATTACCATAAGAAACATGAATTTACGGAATTGCGGAACATGAATTAATGTTATTATGAGTTGTTTTTCACATATAATATTTTTTAAAATATATAATTATTTTTTTAAATACGTAATTAAAAATATACATACAATACAAATAATTTTAATAAATAAATATTGATTAAAAGTATTTAGTAATAATTTAAATGCAACCTCAATAAAAAATGATTTTAGTAAACAACACAATATATAATAGCTTCGTAATAAGCAAATTTATTTTAAGTAAAATCTTTAAATGTTAATGATTTTAAAAGTGTCTTTTAATTGTAATTATTTAATATCAGTAAAGAAAAGATTGTATAACGCTTGGGTAAATATACAATAAAAATTTAAAATAAGAATTGCATTTTACAATTTACATGCTCTGAAATTTATAGAAATTTTCATATAAATTTGCTTTATTCTGTATATCATTCAAAAATAAATTTTCAAATGAATTAAAGACGTTAAAATTTGTAGATTTACCAATTACATGGATAAAGGACATTCATTTATTAAAATAGTAAGAAAGTTCAGAAATACAACCTGATACAAAAATTTTAATTTGACTTCTAAGGGAAATTATAGGTGATATTTAAAAAGTATATACAATTATATTACATTGATAACAAAATACTTTTAAATTTAAAAGTAATATCAAATACACTCTCTATAGATTTTTTTATTTAAATTCAATTGAAATTTATCGATCAGTTTTTGACATATACATGCCTGACAGTAATAAACTAACGATAATGAGAATGGTTATAACATTGATTAAAAGTAATATATTCTATGATAATTTATTTGGATTTGATCCAAAAAATTACTTTCCCTTCAGATTGTTCTTATACCTCTAATTAATACACGATTGAGTTTTTTAATTGCCGAAATATCTTTACTTCTCAACTAATAAGCATCCATTATCTACTATCTGTTACGGCAAAGAATTACTATGTCGGCATCGAAATGCACCAAAATTAACATAAATAATTAAGATAAAGCTCAGCAATTCTAAAAAATATCATACATTTGATTGTTAAATAGTTAGTTTTGACTAATATATTTTTGCCAACAGGAATACTTTGCATAATTTTTATAAATGTTTCATGCTTGAATATATATTTACAATTCTAGCAAAAATGTAATTGTAATAAATGTTAAATTAATGTTATGTAGCTCTTCATTTCTATTAATTGAGTAAAGAAGTCATCCTAATGTAACCGAATGATATGACATTATAGCGCCATTAAATTTTATTTTGACCTATACATTATCCTTTGAGATAATGCGTTGTTGTTTCTAATGGCACCTGTCATTGATATCCACTGACTAATTAGATAGTGATTTTATACCGAAATTTTTACGTCTCTTGCTTTTACAATAACGCCATCTAGGGTCAAGAATGCGACTTAATTACTCACGCGTCACAACCTATGTACAGGGTGGATTTCATTCATTTATTTCATCCACAGAACGAACTTCAGACATGAATCAGAGAACGATTATCTCTGATTCATACATCCAGTGGTATTACTCTCGACATGTAGGACTTTGTGGCCATGGCAGATTTATAAGTGAGCCAGGCACCACCACACAAAAAGAGTCTTCAGTCGGCGGGTTCGAGCTCGCAACTCGAGAGATGCAAATACAACTCCCTACCAACCAGGCTATCCCAGCTTTCTGAGATAATGTAAATTCAGCTTTTTATTTCTCATGTGAATCACTCGAATATTAAAGAGTATTTTTTTCCTCAGTAATAATGTATATTTATTTCAAAGTGGAATAAAATTAACATAAAAAGTTAATTAACATAATAGTACTTTGCAATTTGAATAACGATATGACCTTGATATAAATGTTGGGCCGCGGTGACCTGGTGGTAAGGTCTCGGCTTCGGAACCGGAGGGTTTCAGGTTCAAGACTCAGGTCATACGTCCTCCCGCTGGTGTGGTGTTGTGTAGAGAGGGGGTGCCAGCTCAGGTGTCGTCCTCGTCATCTGACCGTTGTTCAAACTGACGAGGTCCATCCCAAAATAGACCTAGTGTTGCTTTAAAGCGGGACGTTAATATAACTAAGCTAAAATTGGCATAAATGCTACAATATTGAATGCTTGCTGACTTTGATGATTAATTGATTCCCTGAAAGGTAGATTTCACATAATTTCTTATTTATACGTTACTTATCATTCTCCCCAAAAATTATATTTTTAAACAAAAAATTTTGATAAATGTTAAAGCCATGTTAACTAACCAGTCTCATACCTATTTTATTAATTGAGTAAAAGATATTTCCTAATGTATTCGTGTCATAACACAATAGCCCCATCAAAAATCATTTCAATCTACACATTATCATTTGAGATAATATAATTTAATACTTTTTAATGTCACTCGAAAATTAAACAATGAATTTTTTCCCTTGGTTTTCAAAAATGTAAAAAAAAAATTTCAGATATGTATGTGACAAAGAAAATTATTTTATTTTCTACTGGAAAAGCTATTGCCAAAAAGTTTCCAAAAAATGCATTGAAAAAATCGTCAAAATTCAGATATAAATTTGCATAACATTTCAATAAATGTTATTTAAAATTGATATTCTTTGTTTTTTTAAATCGTGTAAAACGTACCCTAGACTAATAATGTTAAAAAAAATTAAATCTTAAATTTTTAAATATTCTAAATTCTAAATTAATTTTGAATTCATTGCTCCAAGAGACACAGTTTCTCTCTTATATTTATACGCAATATGTTAAATGGGAACTTAACAGTTTGTCCTGCAAACACAAACTTCCATTCTTATTATTAGTAGAAAAAAAATTATTGAGTTTTTTTTACTTTTTTCCAGTTACAAAATATTCAAATTACATTTATATCAACGTTCTGTGTCTTTCGATATTAAATGTCTCGAGACCGAAAAGGAAGGAAGCAAGCGAAATTGCTTCCGATTTTATATACATTTTCATTTTGAAAATTCATAAATACCATCCCAGAATCAAAATAAGAAACATCAATTCATTTTTTTTTCATTTCAGGGTAAAGAAAATCAGAATTTGTCAACTTAACTGATTATAAATTCCGTTTATTAAAAATATTTGGGAAACTTAATTCATTTTCTAAAAATAAATTATTTACCTTTGGAATTCAATATAGTATGAATAGTTATATCTATCCCTTCGATATCTTATATGAATACGAAACATAGAATAGTAGAATAAATAAACAAATATTTGTTTTGTTTAGCAATAAAAATGGCTTTTTTGTCTTTTCGTTATTGCTCATGTTTTAATAGATTTGTATAATATGACTCTCATGTTTTAATAAACATTTTTCTGAAAAATACCTAATTATATTGGTTTAAATATTTACTATAGCCACTACTTTAATTAAAAATAATAATTTTTTTTATGAAAAGAAATAAATATGCTGTATTTTGTCAAAATTTTAATTTAATGTGAGTCATTCTTTGAATTGAATTCACTGAAAGCGTTACTTTTTTTATTATTTAACAAAAAAAAAGTTTTCTATTCCTTTGAAACATTCTAAACATTTTGATAATTAATAATTATCATTATCATTCCGTACTGAAATTATTCATGAATTTATCTGAACTATCCTGTAGAAATGGGGAAAACATGTGAAAAGATCCCTGCCCATAAAATTTCTTTTCATGAGACTTTACCAGGTAATTAGCCATGAGGGATCCATTCTGGTTTCTCAGGATCTTGATATCGATCCAATAAAGGACATCTATCGAATCAAATCGTCGAACTTTCATTAGAAGAAGTAATAAACTAATATGTGAGCAACTAACTATAAAATCTTTAGAAAGTGTAGAAGCTATGAAACAATTATATGATTGTGGATATTAATTCTATCAAATTTATTTGGAATCTTTAAATTTTCTAGATTTAGTTTAGTTTATTTATACAATTACGTCCAGTTTTGAAGCAACACTAGGGCTATTTCGGGATGGACCTCATCATTTTGAATAGAAGTCAGATGACGAGGACGACACCTGAACTGCCACCTCCCTCTCCAAACTTCCACAACACACCAACGAGAGGACGTTTGGCCCCTACGGATTTAATGTGTACCAGACTCGCTTTCACGGCGGTTCTTCGGTAGAATCAGGTCACGAATCTGCAACTGTTGGTTCCGAAGCCGAGATCTTACCACCAGGCCGTTGCGGTCTCCTAAATTTTCTACCACATCAATCTCGAAATCAAGACTATTTTATATGGTTAAAATTAATGGCTAAATGTTTTACGCCTCTCTTATTTTATTACTCGTCAAATTTAGAGATTCGTCAACTCTTTGAGAATATTTATTTAGTTATGACTGATTTAGCCTTTATTTATCAATACTACTTTTAAGTACCTTTAAATCGGGGTGATATCTTCAAAATATGATTATTTTCAATAATATTTGAAAGAATTCGAAGAAGGTATTTCCATATGCTATCATTCAGGTTACACTGGCCCGAAAATTAGCAAAGCTTGGCAGAAGAATTTATTGTCAGGGAAGCACAATGAAGAAAGCAGCCTCCATAAAAACCTTATTTATTGAAGTAAAAGTTCATTAGCACATTTTTGGAGCAAAAAATATTAAGTTGAATTTTAAATAAAGTTAACTTCACCAAACTTTGGAGAACTACCATTAAAACAGATTTGAATCTCAATTTTTCAATATGAAAACTTAGCAAATCAAAAATTAGCTGTACAGCAGGTCAACCACTAAGTCTGATAACTCTTCATTGCTATCTTAACGATATTTAACGTACACGTATTTATACGATTTGAGTTCACCAAATTTGCATAGTAAACACTGCCAAAAACAAATAACCTATTTTTGAAAGGTCGGGTTCGAATCCTGTTTATGGGTTGGAAGTCGTAAAACAATACAAGAACTGAATCAAAAGTTCGAATCCAAATATCTTCTGCATGGATCTTACATCATTTGTAGGCGTCGTTGAGGAAGTTCCATTGTCCAGGTAATATGAAGTAACCGCTCTTTGTATGATGGGATTGATTACAAAGTCTTGTCAGATATCCGACTACGTTAAAAACACGGGTTATCGACCTCATTGTCGACTTTTTAAAAAAATCGTATTATTTCTTGTAGTGTTGTATTTCAGACTTTCCACATCCCAAAACAGTTTATCTTTTCTGGGAAAAGGAAGGCCTGATCTATAATCTAGGGGAATTTTAACCAAAACACTTTTTTTGTATTCAATTTTCTCAAAACTTTAATGTTTATAAAAATTGTCCACCGTTACCATGACATCCCAAAAACTTATAGAGGTATTTACATAACAATTTCAGCCGTTATTTCAAATGAAATGGCAGTGAAATGAACCAAAATTTTTATTGTTGGTGAGATATTTTTTCATTTATTGGTGTTTTTAGAAAAATTTAGCTGTGAATTTATGGAAAATAATATATACATATATGCGTATATTTTTATTCATAATCTCTTTGCATGTCAAAATATTTCTTAGATTTTGGTTCATTTCATTCATCATTATATTCCATAACGTGTGTAATAAGAAAAATAGAGCTGCTGCATTACAATTTTGAGTAGAGTGTTTGTCATTTGGGTTAAATCATTAAGATAAATTACAAAGTTTCCCATTTCTTAAAATATATTATATTTTGGAATATTTTTATTTATAGTATTTATTATTGACAGTAAATCTAAAACCCATAAACAGTTCAATTTTTATAAACCCATAAAATTCAATTTTTCAATAATTTTGCATCGAACTTAGTCAGATACCTTAATAGAAAAATTAACTACATTTTTTTTTCTATTTCAAAAACGGGAAAGAAGCTGTTTACAGGATTATAGAGACCTTCATACTCAGTTACCAATACTGTTACTATTATTTATTAATATCAATATTTATTTGCCAGCAAATTTTATCTTTGATATGCTAAAAATATTAGAAACTATCCGCCTTTGACGACCAGCTGGTTTGCCCTGAGTAATGCGTTCTAAAATTTTCAATCAAATCTCATATTCATTAGCCTTGAAGTAATTCCGGGCATTGATTGGCCTGAAATTAATATTTTATTTCAGATGATGGACGGAAAGTTCTAAAAGAACACGTTTTCCTAATAATATTCTTTAATTTTATAAATCAGTCAGTTTTAACTATCGGTTATGTTTCCAAAATATTAAAAATGTTTTTTTCGGTGATGTTGCCAAAATATTAAATATATTTTTTTAAAGAAAGCGAAAGAGGGGAAAAAATAATTGAATTAATGATACAGATATTGCAAACGATTATAGAAATATGCCATTAAATCGTGTTTTCAATGCATATCCTGTCTAAATGCAATCAGGTTTACCGTAAATAAAGAAGATTTATTGAGTTAATGATTTAGATATTCCAAACGATCATAGAATCATTTGCTTTGTATTCATTTTGTTCGAAAATATCACATTTTATATTTCTTTTATTTTATCCAGTCACGTGCTAAAAGTTGCATTTCTTTAGATTTATTTTGCGATGATAGTTTTTTTTATTTGTATTTCCGTCATTGTTTTCTTTTATTTAATCCAGTCATGGGCTAAAAACACATGGTAAAAATATTTCTTGAAAAAGTCGTTAAAAATAGAAGCTTAGGTTATACATTAAAACACTGATACCATTAGAAAGCTAATTTTTTTAATCTTTAAATGGATGTAAAAATCATGTTTGTGCGATAATATTTTCGGAAGTTATAGCGGAAAAACGTCGAAAGTTCGCTCAAATTCTAATTAATTCGAATTAAAAATTCGAAATAAGGGCTCCCAGGTGCAGATTCCCGACCTCCAAATTTGGTAGCTATTTGTCCAACGGTCTGACTTGTAGAGCGCCAACACACACACATTGAGCTTTATTATAAGTATAGATAAAAAAAGAAGTATTAGTTATCTGGAGACACTTTTAATAGAAATGCTCTCCACCAATGACAGATCTGCAGTAGCCTGGTGGTTATATCTCGGTAACCGAACCAGAAGGTTTCAGTTCCGAGATTTGATTTCACCTAAGAAGCGTCATGTAAGCCTGGTTTGGTGCACGTTCAAACGATTTGTTGTTCTGTAGTGTAGAACTATGGAGAAAATAGGGCTTCCCCTTGTGTAATGTGGAAGTTTGGAGAAGGGGTTGCGAGCTCAAGTGTCGTCCTCGTCATCAGACCGTGGTTCAAAAGTACAAGAATAATCCAAAAATAGCCCTAGTGCTGCTTTAAAACTGGTCGTTAATATAAATAAATTCTAAACTAGTCTAAGTCGATATATTCATTGAAGGGACGTCATTTTTTTAATTGCATAAATTATTAATTTGTCTTATTTCGGTAAAATATAACAATTTATAAAAAGTTATTTATAAGCTTTTATTTTTGCTTATTTATAAATCATTTTAACAAAAAATTTAACATAACATTTTGAAATTATGATTGTATTTCATTAATATTTTAAAGATAAATATTTATTTATTTAAAATAAAATATCAAACGAGGTAATAAAAATTTATTCAAATAAAAGAAAAATAATGCACAACGGGGGAAAACCTTGACTATATCCAACTATCTAAAACAAATCCTCTTATTAGCTTTCTTCATGTAATTAATACCATCTAATCTGCATAAGATATAAATATTACCTCTCAGCCTATGCATTGTTTGACATAAAAAAAATTTCAACGAAATGCATTAACAGGAAATTAATCTACGTTTTTTTTTTTGACATAGTACATTCTTTTTTGTTAATGCTGGTTCCTTAATATTTCAAATATAAACCAGACTTAAAGCTAATTAAGGGACGTTTATGTACTAGAAAAAAAAAACTTCAATAACAGAAACTGCAGAACCTATCTTTGATGCCTGTATAATTACTTCTTCCAATAAGTTTAAGATAATTATTTTAATTAAAAGAGAATCTAATTACTAAAAAGCAGATGAAACGCTTTCAAAGTGTGGGTTTCATGGAAAAGTATGTGTTTGAAATGCTGTACTTGCAAAGGAGAATTCTAGTTAGCTGCTAATAGTTGATTACAATTTGGTAATATGATTAGTTTAGTTTAGTTATATTAACGCCACGTTTAAAGCAACACGAGGGCTATTTTGGGACGCACCTCGTAATTTTGAACCATGGTCAGATGGTGAGGAAGACACCTGAACTGGCACCCCCCTCTCCACACCACGCCACACCAGCGGGAGGACATTTGGCCTGACAGACTTAACGTGCAACAGACCCCCTCACACGGCAGATCTTCGGTGGAATCGAGTCTCGAACCTGAAGCCCTCCGGTTCCGAAGCCGAGACTTTACCACCGGGCCACCGCGGCCCTTTGGTAATATGATGAAGCGATTGAAATAACGCCTACATTTCATTATCGATATCATTTCAACCAACTTTAAGAAATAAAAGAAAATAGCAATCATTTGTGAAAAACTGAATAAAACATTCGCTTATGGAGCAGTTGAGTTAGTTTTTATGTTTTAGCATTACATCATAATTTTTATAACGTAAGAATTTTAAATTCAACTCAACTTTATTCAGACAGAATGAACATATTTAAACATATTCTAAAGAATTTCGTCTGATGAAGCAGATACGAAGAGGTCCAACGTCTCTAGATGGGCTAGTCAAGATGATGCAAAAATTAAAACTGGTCAACGGGGCATTATTTCATGTAGAGGACGACATAAAAATTCATCTTACAGCATCGAAAATATTGTGGTCACATTGTTTGAAGATAGCAGTCTGTCGCTACAAAATAGTTTGAGTTTTTCTGTTGTTTTCTATGTGCTGGATTTGCCGTATTCAGCTGTACGAAAAACTGTATGGCAGATTTTGCATTTTTATTTACAAAAAATTAAGTTGGCCCACCTGATGCTGGGCGGGGACTCAGAGGTCCGTGAAACTTTTGCATTTCAGTTCCTTTCCGTAATGGTGGATGACAAAATTTGGTCATGTATCATTCTGTGGACAGATGAGGCCCACTTTTGCCTTAACAGGCATATCAACACCCACAATCGTCCGATCTTGGCATAGGAAAATCTTCTCGTCATCCAGAAGCAACCCTTGCTTCCTGAAAATGTTGTAGTATGGTGTGGTTTTATAGCTATCTTTATCATTGGACCGTATTTCTTTGAAGAGATAACTTCAAATAGAATCTAAACCTGTTCCGTCGGAGGACAATGGTAGCATTTTATTCTGAGGGATTTTGTAATACAGCTTGGATGCAATCAATCTTCTACAACGTGGATACCTTCATTATTTTCATGCAGGATAGTACACCACCTCATATTAATCATTGTGTAAAGCGATTGTTATTATGGGTTTTCACAGAAGCCCGATTTATCAGCCTTCATTTCCCAATAACATGTTCTTCTCGCTCACCGGACATCACCCCTTGCGATTCTTTTTGTGGGGTCGTTTGAAGGAAAATATCTGTGGTCAAAGGCCATCATCTCTACTAGCTCTGGCAGCATTTGGAGCCATATTCTTAATGTTTTGGCAAAATTAAGTCCAATCATTTATAGAAAATATTTTCTGCGATTAGAGCATATTGTTGAAAAGGCAGGAGGGCATATTTTGAAATTCTTTTTTTACATTATTTAACAATTATAAACCATGTTAAATGATTTTATGTATATTATAACACCACCTAATGATAAATTATTTTATTATTTTTGTACTTAATAAATGCAAAGCGCTTCATCTCAATACTCTTAGTTGAATTTTGGTCTTATTTTACTCAATACATAGTGCACTATCAATTGTTTAGGGCCTCTGAAGTGGGTAACTTATTTTGTGCTAATCATGAATTTGGAGTTAGCATTTTCATCTGACGTGGTTGGATGAACAGTGATTTTCTTTATATATAAGCAAAGATTTTGTGCATATTTTACTTTGCTAGCTCTAAATCTATTGATGACAAGATAATTCTTTAGTGAACAAAATGCAAGCTGCAATTCTACAAAGAATTCACTCATTGCAAGTAACAACATGTTGCCTAAAGCAGAACATTTTCCATAATTACAACAACATTTCTAATTTGATTATCAGGATGCATAGAATAAAACTTCGTATCTTCTTTTATCCGCTTGTGTACTCTTTAAAACTTTATTTAATATCGTTCATTACGGATATATATTTTACCTCGGATCCTTGTTTTTGAATAATCTTGTACATTCATTTAACACTAATTAAAATTTCTATTTCCCATGGTCTTTTTTTTTCTCGTGATAGCTGGGTTTTAATAAGTCTTTAAAAATAAAGATGGCTCCAAGGAAATGTTTTTATTCCATAAAGCGTCAATTACTTAAAGAAATCGATCTCAATAACAGTTTGTTCCTCGTCGTAAAAAAAAAAAAAGTTTTCCCAGATAAAAGCTGGGTAGTGTAATACTGCATGAGAATCTAGAATGGAGAGACCATTGAAGAGTTAATCGGATTAATGTGAAAAAACGAAGTCGAAATAATTAATTTTAGATTGTTTATCCTTTAGAAATTGGAACAAGTCCAAATTGTTTCTTTCCCAAACGATTTTGGTAGATATTAATTGAAAATGAAGAGCACGAATGTTTAATAGAGTGTGAAATAATGCAAATAGGCAATTATTTTGGGTTGGCTTTTATTTTTATTCTTTCCTTCCTAAAATATGTTGTTTAAGAGATTTATTTTCTATCGACCATTAATAACTTCAAAATAATTACCATATCATTGTAGGATTTTAACAAACTATGCATGTTATAATGTAAACAATATTAAATATATATCTATTAATAATAATGTAAGATTATTCTATGATTGCTCTTTTTTAAATAAATTACCAATCTAGTGAGAAATATTGGGTTGTTCGGAAAGTCATTTCGTTTTTTTTTTGTCAAAATGAAAAGAAATTTTCGTTTAATGAATTAATTATTTATTAAATTATAAAATTGCCATTCTGGTCTAATACCTTTT
>JAPMOQ010033125.1:0-13764 GCA_026543055.1 Argiope trifasciata
ACATTTTAGCGAAACACAAGCCTCATTGCAAGAAAAGACACATTCAAGGTGCTTTGGAGTTCATAAAGCCTGTCCGTGTGTTTCTTTACCTTGAATTCATAGGCAATAATTTCTAAGAATGATATGCATAAAATTCGTAGAAATTATTTAAACGTTCCTTGGCGATGGGGAAGGAAAGTTAAAGCAGTTTTGACGAATTCCATTAGTTAAGTAGTTCACACTTTTTTGAGGTTGAAGCAACAGCTGTGAAAAATAATACCACTTTCTTTTAAAAATGGTTTTTATTATATATAATTTTTTAAATATTTGTTAATGTGATTGAGGAAATTCTGTACATTAGTAACTGCCGAAACACTTTGCAATGTTTCGGAGATCAGCAAAGACTTTAGATATCTAAATATTTTAACAAAATATGAGGGCTTAAATTTTTAATTCAATATTTGTACGGCCGATTTTAATAATTTGGGCCACACTATATTTCTGCTCGTGTTTCAAATCAGGTTATATCATTAATCTCCTGAAGCTGACATCCCATACATAGCTTTTGGCCCCTTCTATTGTTTTTCTTTCTTTATTTAAGGTATAAGACGTTATTTTAAATAATTATCAATAACTTATAATACCTGCATATAGTGTGTTGGAACAAGGAGAAATAAAATTTCTAATTAATTTCATGTATAAATAGTAGTAGTCTCAGTTGTTAGCATAAATATACTAACAAAACTTTTAAGAGAACTAGCTTAGTACGTTTTTTTTCGTTTCAAGGCATTTGCAAGGTTTTTTAACCCGTTTTCAAATCTTATCATCGAGTGTTTTACGAAAAAGATTTTATGGTGTAATCTGAGAATATTCCGACTAGATTTCTTATGATAAAACCCAGTCTGATTCAAATTTGATTTAGAGATATTACACATTTTTTTAATAATTTATTTTTCTTACAGCGGCTTCTATGTTGTAAATGCAAAGTATGAATTAACCTTAGTATTAATCAAGCTTCATATAAATGCGATAAATACAAAAATTATTGTTTTAAAATAATTTTCAATCTCTTTTCTCAAGAATGAAAGATTAATGGTAATATTAGTGAAAATAGCAGTCTTTTTAAATAAAAATATGGTGCGAAGATAGTTTTTGCTCGAAATTATATTCCAGAATCTTTAGAATGGAAAAAATTAAGTTAAGTAGATAAAAATTAAGTTCAGAAGTAGAAAGTAGGCTTACCACTGCACGTTCACGATCTAAAGGTTTTCGTAGCTGAATTAAGTTTCTGTGTTTTTGTTGTTTCTGCGTCTTGAAAACGTTTCCACAGAAGAAACACCATTGTGTTGTATTCCTTGTTTCTAAGATATCTGTATATTTAAATTATTGTATTTAAATTTAACATTTACTTTTGTAAAATATAGAAAAACTATTGATGTTGTTGGAATTCCTTAAAACTTGGAATATGCCTGTTAAAAATTGTATGCCTATTTAAATATCATTTATGATGCCTCAACTATTTTAAATACTGTAGTTTATGACATTTCAGTTTATTTCTTAAAGCATAAACTGGCTAAGATGTCATTAATAAAATTGCAACAGCTCTATTTCTCTGCAATTTAATTTAAATTCCCAGATATCTCAATATAAAAATTGTATACTTTTTTTAAAAATTACTTAAAATTGAATCATAATTATACTTTTTGATGAGTATTCGATAATAATTTTAACCTTTACACCTAGTGGTATTATGCTTTCGAATTTCTGTCTTCCTTGCACAATTTCTAGTAAATATTTTTACTATCCCTGATTTCATAAATTGAATGGCAAATTAACACGTCTTTTATGTTTTAGTATTTACATAATCAGTTTATCATGATATTATCTTAAAATGTTTTATGAGTCAATGCCCTCGAATAATACCTTACAAGATTTAAATAATAAAATCTAAATATTTTTCTCATTTTGAATATTTTTTATTTCATATTCTACATATATTTCATTATATATATTTTTTAACATATTTTTTCTATTTACAATATTAAACGAAGATTTTAAAACATTATCTTGTATCTTGTATGACGTTTAAAAGTCTTATCTGGTAACGATTAGATTCGGTAGAGTAAAGAAGTTTATAAGGGAAATAAATTTTATCTACTATGAAGAAAGTTTTATTTAGATTTCCAAATAATAAAAATGATCTGATGAAAAATAAATCTTAAATGGGATGTTAAGCGCTTAGCAGTTTTTCTTAGTAACTCAGAACAAAATTATCAAGCTCAAATTTTTGGGATCAAAATATGGTCGTTTCTTTAAATAACCATTTGTTATCTTAATAATATAAATGGAAAACTCAAAATTATATTTTAAAATCAGATTGGCATCTTAAAAACAAATGAACTGAATCTTGCATTTTTACAAAGAATAGATAAAAATAAAAAAGGGCTGAATTTTATAATGTTAAATACATAAAGAATGCACTATTTTCCAAAAAAGTTTCAATGACAGGTTATTCGTAATATAATTTCTTTATAATTATTAAATATTGAAATGTGGACACTCATCTTACACATTTGTTTCTTTTAAGATATATATTTTTATTAAATAAAATTCTCCTGGATGCACATTGAAATAAGGATAAGACCCAACATAGTGATTGGTTCTCGACATCCTGAGGGGTAAGCGAAAAGGATCTGCTCTCATCAATGACCGGAGGTACACCCTTTGGGAAAGGTTGTACCGCGGGCGGTAATATCCCTTAGAATTCCGTCATAATTGTTAGAAGTATTCCGATGATTCAGTTGTTTCATATGTGTACCTTCGAGTAGGTTGGAGAGTCAGTGATATGACTTATTATACTCAATAACTCTAAAATGTTTTAAGCAAATTTTATAAAAATGATTTTATTCAAAACATCTAATATAAATACTTTCGTAAATTTTTTTTTATTTTTTTATTTTATTTATATATTTAATATCGGGCTTGGGGCAGTAATCTCAGAGCTTGGAGACCATTTGGCGACGGATTTTGCGAGTTTGGTGACTAAATATAAATTACTGGAAAAATTTAATCAATTAAATAATATTTGAAAAAACTATATTAATATCAAGTGCCATTCACAGAAAGTTAAAAAAAATTGTATTTTAATTTGAATGAATGGATAAAAAGTATCTTATTAATGATTTAAATGTGAAAAAGATATATTAATATATATATATGAACAGAGAAAGTGTGAACTAAATAGTAGAAATTGAAAAAAAAAATATATATACAAAACTTTTACAAGCTATGGAAAAACCATTTTATTTCATCTCTACAAAAAAAAACAAAAGTCAAAAGGAACTGGTGCTAAATACTCAGGCGATTACTTGATTACCCAAATAATGGATTTCTAAATTTCCTATGATTAAATTTTTTTAAGGTGAAATAAATAAAAAAACAGTATAATTTAATCTGCTACGAGTACTTAAATATTAATTAATTGTTCATAGAATATATCTTTAAAGATTCCTCAGGCTGCCCGTCATTAAAATGAAAAGGTGATACATTTACAAATTTTAGGCAATGCCAATAGTTGCACAGTAAATTTTTAAATCAAAAGCCAATAAGATTTCATTATTTAAAGAAAAAAAAAGTATTTTATTTTCAAACAAGAATCGTTAAACAACAGATTTATAGATAACGAAACTTTCAAACAGATATATACTTAGTAAAAACTCGTGCCTACTATAAAAAAATAGCCACCTTTAAATAACGATAATTTGGAATCTACATTAATGAGCACTAAGTTCTCGGTATTTATATATAATATGTATTCTATTAACTGTAGTGGTGGCCTTAAAATCCGTTAAAGAATGGGGAAATCTCCCTTGCTGTGGGGATGAAAGCTATTCAGGTACATGCTTAGGAAGCAGATATATTTACCAGAACTACAAAAAGTGGAATTTTCATATTGTCAGCAAGCAGGCTACCCTAACATTGTACCTTCAGTTGATTGTTTATTTTTAATAAATATAAAATTTTACTATAAGACCTATGCTAGTATGTTTTCTTGAATAGCAATCAATAGAGCAATCTTATTAAACGGAAACATCAATGTAAAATTATTTGAATATGTCTGAAAATCAACCATCTATAAATGTAAAATTCATATAAAATATGGTATTTATTTTAGTGCTATGTTCTCAAAGAACTGCCTTCCTTGTTTTCCTATACTATTTGCCTGGACTCAAAATGCATCATTTCTCTTTTGGAAATTCAGAATGATTATTCATGCAAAATCTCTATCTCTGGTGTGATGGAGAGCTTTGCATTTAGTGTCATATTAAAGTTGAGAGCAAAGTGGATAATTCTAGAATAGTTAAAGCTAATAACGGCAGTGATATTCTTTCTATGAGTTTTGCCCATTATTTCGAAGTGTAAAAGGCTATTTTCATTATAAATTTTCATTGCAATGGCTGTTTCCTTTATTTCCAAGAGGTAAAGGGAAGAGTCCTTTTTCCTTTAAGTTCTTTGTTAGTTCGGAATTATCTACAAACCTTCCTTAGTTCTGAATTTCTACAAACCTCATTCTTCTTTCCTGGACCTCAATCTTCATTTCTTCTTTGTCCTCCCGTTGCAGTCGTATGGAAGTTTAGAGAGAAGGGAGGTACTCAGGTGCCATCCTCATCATTTGACGGCGGCTCGAAATTACATGGTTCGTCTCAGAACATCCCTATGAATGCCTCATAACTGGACGTTATTATAACTAAACTCGTTTCTTCTTTTTCTGAGTTTACTGGCAGGACTGTCATTATCATAATTAATGGTTTATTCTGCCCTAAAGTCCAGCATTGCTGCCTCACGGGGGAATGCATCTGAGTGGAATGGGCAAAGTTCGTCGAGAGAGTATTCTCCTGGTAGAGCCACCCAATGCCTGAAGGCCATTCCATTTTGATTAGGTAAATGCAATGTAGGTGTAAGGCAGAGTCAGACTTCAGCCTTTGGAGCTTCCAGATCCTTGATCTTCTGAAGCTGCATTATAAGCCCTTTTATCAAGAGTCGTAGATTAGAAAACAATGAGCAATAAATGCCAGCTATTCTCGAGTCCTGCGGCAGTGTTACATAGTCTGAAGGCGTTCCATGGACATGGTTTGATGTTACTGTCAATCAAGTGAGATTAGACCCAACAAAAATATTTCCAAGCTCTCCCAGAAAAGTAATACTTTTTTTTTTCCTTAATCCAGAAATTTAATAATTTAGACTTTACATTTCAGAGGCTGACTGAATGGAGATGGCATTTTTGGGTAATTTATTATTGATTCTACGAAGCTTTCAAAGAATTAAATCATAGTAGTTCAAAAGTTTGAGATTTATGCTTGGGGCTTTCTTCATTTCATCATCCTTGTCCAGTTATTTTGCTGCAACGCATCAAATCAATTTCTGATCGAGATTTTCAGCTTCCCTTTTTTTTTGGATTTCTACTGCTTTTCTAAGGGGGGTGTCTTTATAACCGTCTTCTTCCATTGATCTTTCCTCTCTTGCCTGCATCGGAGTTTCGTGGAAGTTTGTCCTTTTCGTTTTATTGACTTTTCTCCAATCTCTGAAACTTATTCTGTAACCATCTGGTCGTCTATTTCAGTGAGGTGCTTTGGATACTTTTGAATAAGGCATGCCCTGACTCCATGTTCTCTTCAACGGTCTTTCTTCTCCTGTATTTCATTCACTTTTTGTAGCACTTGAAAGTATTGGTTGAGAAAGTATCTTAGGTACCAGAATAAATTTCGTGAAGGGTACCGCAGGATTCTTCTATTATTTCAATTAATTGAAGAGATTGTTCGTCTGTTTTTAGCAGGAATTTTCAAAAATATTGACTGTTTTCAATGTGAAACATCTATCGTGATAAAAGTAAGCGACACCTTTGATAAAACATTTCCTTGTTTGTTTGAGTCCAGCTTTTGACGGCGCAGGCGACATTAATCGTAATCAGCATGCACCTTGTCGTTTTTCTGTAATGTGCCTTCAATATCTTTATTTTCCTTGCATTTAGTCCGAAAGGGATCAGATATATTTGCATAGTTACTGCTATTCGAAAGTCGGCTTGAGAGCAAACTATCAGAATGTCTGCTTCCTTCCATGGCATGTGCCAGAATGAAAACCTGAGGTTTGCCTGCCTTTTTTGCCGTTTTCTCCTTTTCTTCCCCACTTCGAAAATTTCATCAAATATCAATCCTCCTTCTCTCTGTTATTTATTTATTAATTTTCCTGGAATTTATTTTTGTGAATACTTTTATTGATCACTCTGCCAAACCTGCTTCAATATTTTCAATATTTTTATTTTTGGCTGCTTCGACATTATTAGATTAATTCTATTGAACAATCACTGTTTTACATCTTATTTACTGACTAATATTATATCTGCACCGCAATGAACCAACAAGGGCACATGGACGGAATAGCCACCAACTCAGGATGACTGGTCAAAAGAGTCAACGACACAAATGAAAGGTGTCTTTTTTTACATACATCATCATTAAGACTGGTTAAATTTAAATTTAATTAAATTTAATGTTAAGTACTTAGAATTAAGCGCATCAATATAAAATTTAAAGTAAAAAATTAATTTGTTATTTGTTTTGTGCTAGTTTCATTGAATTTTTGCCTCCTCTCTCTCCAACGGACTCTTGATGTGCTTGGCTATGATTCTGTAAAGTATACGCCATAAGTTTAATTAAATTAAATACCTTTTATAATAAAAAAAACAGATTTAAATCTGTGAATATGTTTCATATTTCACATGTTCTGCAACATATTACAAATAGTAGTTGTTACAAATTTTGAAAATTGTCATTTTAAAAAACTCCTGACGTGATGGAAAAAACACTAATGTCATATTTAGATTCAGCGTAAAAAAGTACATAGGAATCAATAATCAAAAATTTAAAAAACATGACTCATGCAGGCCAGTGTAATTGTTTTTATCAAAAATAACTAGAGTGCTAGATAAGTTAGGGAAATTTTTAAATTTCTTTTAAGACGGTTTTGCTTGGTAAAAGTGTATTTTTAGCCAATCTTATTCCGACAAATTCATTTTGGAATATTATTAGGGAACGTATTTTTACACTTTTTTAGTATATTCAACAATAATATTAATTTGATAGTAGTTGTGTCAGTTCGATAGTGAATATACATGACTATATCACCAATAAATAATTATTGTAAACTTTGCAACAATTAAATAATTTTTACATGAAACTTAATTTTCTACATACATTTTTGAGAATTTTGACGTAAAGACATGTGTCTAAATCATTATCATTTTAAGATGCTTCGGCCTAATAGCCATAATCTAATGTAATTTTTTTTTTTTTTTGCTTTTTTCCTGTTTCGTTTCTCACTAAATTTTTTAATAGTTCATGTAATTTATTACTTCAAGTCAATACTTGTGGACAATTTCAGATTTTATCAATGCTTTTATAGAAACATAAAATGGAAAAAAAAATTAATCGGGGGTTTTTCTGCGTTGAATCAGTCAAAGAATCTTCTGCCAAAGGAGTTTACTTTGCCAGTTTTACTATTTGCCCATAACCTTATAATGTCACATACTACGAAATAATGTTCAACTACAATATGGAAAATCATGTTTGCTACATAAGTTAAAAAAGATATCAAAAATCTTAAATAAAATTCTGCCTTAAATCGAGAAATTTTACTATGTTGCAACTGATGATATATAATTAAAGCCATTAGAAATATAAATTCTTTAATTCTCATTTTTTTTCGACCATCTGAATAGACCGTCGTTTTATTAAGCATTAGAAACAGGAAAGAAAAATTGTACCACTTTATTTTAATAATATTTTTTATTGTATATTTTACAAGACCATTCTATTACATGTAATTCATATATTTGGGTTTAAAGAATTTGGAGGCTCTTTAAGAATTTCTAAGGAAGAGAGAAGAAGTTTGGGTAATGTAATTTAAATACATGGTGTAGGTGCGGTTTCTCTACGCAGAGTGATCTTGCAATTGTGTTTGTATTCTAAGGTTGATAATGTCAAAATGTGCGAACATTTATTTTTTGCTATTATTTCTTACTTTTCTTTAGACTGACATTTCATAAAATATACATTTGTTTCCATCTGTCTTTTTTTATATTTTTTTTACGATGTAAAAATAATTTTTAAATTTATTATCAATATGCAATACTTTTTTATGCTCGAGTAGTAAAGAATTAAAAATTATCAATTCTTTCTCTCATTAATTTTATGTGTTGAAGGAGGATGTTTTGGGTCTTTTGATTCTTGGTTTCAGATCGTATTTCGAGATCTTATTGATAGCTTCATTTTCAATGTTTTCCAGGTTATTAAAAAAGTTTGTGGCATGTTTTCTAATGTACTTTTTAAGGGTAGGATAGTTCCGGGCTTTGTAGATTTCACTATTTGAGTGGTATCTTAGTGCTTCACATATGTTTTGGATTTTTTGATTTAGCTGTTGGCCAATGAGTTCGAAGTTGTTTTTGCAGCGTACGCCTAAACTGGACAGAAGTATGTGAATACTGGAGGCACATAGGATGTTTAAATAAATCATTTGTTTTCTCTAGCCCTGGGGGGGCATCTCGTAATTGAGGATGAGATGATTCCGGTATGGTGAATGGATCTCGCCAACTCGGTGGGTAAAATAATGGGGGGTGGGGTCTTTCACTCCCATCGATGAGTGGACATATTGCCTACGGAGAGGGTTGTACCGTGGCCCATGATGAGTGTAAGTGTATATGAGTAGTTTCAAAGTGTTCACTGATTCTTTTAAAAATTATTTGTATTCTGAGGTTGCTAATTTAAAATGTTCGAAACTTGGTTTTTGTAGCTTTTTTTAAATTGTCATATTTCTCATTTTTCTTAAGACTTACGTTTCATAAAATATGTATTTTTTTCCTTCTACTTCTTTCTTTATAATTTTTTTTTTTGATTTACGATGTAAGACTAATTTCTAAATTCATTATCAATATACAAAACCTTTATATACTCGAGTAGTAGAGAATTAAAATTAATCAACTCTTTCTCATTAATTTTGTATAAATGGTAATAAAAAACACTGTTGTCTTTAAAAGTGTACAACTAAAACAAATGTCTTTTTTTTTTTTTTTTTTTTTTTACATTTTAAGATTGCAAAAATTCTTTCATCGATTTTAAATCCTGATCATCTATACTCAATATGTTGCATTTCTTCTTTACTTTATAGGAGAAGGAAAATGTCTCTAAACATCGTACTGGGTGAAAGAAAATGGAACACACTTCAAGCTAAAAAAATTAGTTTATATTTTTTTGCATAATCCATTTTCAAAGACTTGCGCCCAATGTTTTTTTTAATATACTAATCAAAATTTGCATTGAAATTTGAATACTATAAAGTTTTCTGCAGTATTTAAGATCATATTTTAGTCAAAACCCCTTTTTTTATGAAATTACAATTGCATACAATGAAAACGAAGCTTTGAAATATTAGTAGGATTTTAAATACTTTTGTGGTATGCAACTTCATGATATACAGTCTTTGCAACAACATTAAATATTTGTTTTTACTATGCTTGGTTTCTTATTAGTTTAACATCAAATCATATAACTTATTAGGTCTGATCTGTAATTGTGCCTCATCTGAGATTTTATGAAAACAATTACACTAATCTTAGAAAGTTATGATAAGAAATTATGTAAGGTAAACAATCTTCTCCTGGAATTATCAAATTTAGTAGATATTTTTTTTCTATTATTATTGGTATGTCCCCTAGCTATTATTTGTAACTGTGGAATACCTATTAATATAGTCTAATATAAAATAATATTATACAGTAGTATCATAAAGCATGTTGCGATATCTGAGTAAGAAAAATGTAATTAATTTCTGAGTATTTTTCAATGATCCTAAATATTTTTTCAATCATTTTCTTAAAAAAAAACTTCTTTTTTCTATTTTATAATCGAAACATAGCTGTTGAATGACACAAATTTTGTATTCATATTGTTTAATTTCCGCAATTTTTAATTTTTTTGGATATATGTTCAGGAAAAGTTTGAGGACGAAATGAACGCTTAGAACTCTGGCATTGCTTGAAATTTTGTTTCAAAGCGACATCAGGTATTTGAAAACATCATGTGAATGAATAATTACCAGACTTTATATAAATTATCTCATATGCTTGCGAGGTGTGATAAATTTTACAATCGGTCTTTAATACAAATACTTATGCAATATGTAAATCATGAAAATTAATATTCATGAAATATATGATCATGATCAAGAAAGCAGTTTACGTGAATAGAATATCAACGTGAAAGATAAATTTAGTTCATTTTCGACTTTAGTTATACTAACGTTCCATTTTCAAGCAACTCTAAGGTTATTTTGGAACGATACTAATAATTTTGAACCATGGTTAGATGACAAAGACGACACCTGATCTTGCACCCTCCTGTCCACACCACGTCACACTAGCGGGAGGGCGTTTGGCATTACTGATTTAGCGTGCCAACGGGACCCCAAACATGATGGTTCTTTTACGGAATCGGGTCTCAAACATGAAACCCTACGGCTTAAAAGCTAAGAGCCTACTACCAAGCCACAGTGGCCCTCCTTTTTTATTGTTTTGCAATTTAAAACGCGGATATCACTGCAGACAGTTAGTTCAATTTAAACTTTTTCTTGGTCACAAAATGGATTGCATTTCAATTTTTTTAGTTCATTTTCATTGTATCACCAAGAAAGTGGAAGTTTTCCTTTTTTAATCTAAGCATCCTTTTTGCCACACGGTAGAACACTATATTTCTCACAGGATTTCCGTGATTATTTGTAAAAAGTTTTCTGCTAAAATTTAAAAAAACAATTTTACTATATTTCAATGTAGATGTATTATACTATAATCTATTAGAAATATTATTAACCCGGGTATTCTTTTTTTATTTAATCATCCGATTTGGCTTCCTTTTTATTAAACAAAGAAAGGAAACATTTTACAACTTCATTTTTTAAATAATTTTTATTATTTACTTTAAAATAATACTGGATGTAATTTTGTCAATTTTTTTGATATTCTTATAGTTCAGAAGCCGCATTTGAGTTTCTGCAGAGTGTGAAGGTAGCTGAATTACTACAATGAATAAGCAAAATGTTGGGAATTGCATGCATAGTCTATGGTTAATGATATAAACATGTGCGCAATTTATTTTGATCGATATTTTTAATCTAAAGTATGCCAAACGAAATCATTTCTTATAATATCTCTCCTACTTTTTTATTAGAATGTGTAACATCGTTTTGCAGTCAGTTGTTTTTTTTTTACATTATGTTACATTACATTATATATGAATTATTACCAATTTTATGTACCACAATTTTAATTTTTGCAAGCTATAGTCACGAAAATTTCAAATATTAATCAAACGATTATAATTTTTTGTTTCAAAGCAATATAAAGCATTTAGAAACATCATGTGTTTGACAAATTTTCAGATTTTATGCAAATTATCTCATATGCTTCCAAAATGTGATTAGTGTTACATTCGGGCTTGAATGCAAATATTTATACAACAAGTAAAACAAGAAATTTAATGCTTTATATATTTCAAACTTCCTTTCTTAAAAAATCTTATTTATTTGATCATCTGAATAGACCTTCTTTTTATTAAACAAAATCAAAAGAATGAAAAGGTTTACCACTTTACCACTGCTGGAATATTTGCCATTACTTCAGCACTTAGAAACTTTTGTTGAGTTCTTGAGGTGTGCTATAACCAAAGGTGTTCTGCGTTTTCTCTCTTAAAGTGTTTTGAAGTTGTGTTTATGGTTCAAGATTAACGATTTTAAAACGATCACACAATTTATTTTTGTAGATGTTCACATAATGAAGTATTTCAAACTTCGATCTAGGGTTTCAGCAAAACCATTATACATCAAATCGCCTGGAATGAATATATTCACGTGAAAATAAGGAAATAAAACATAATTTTATTGCGGAAAATAAGAACAATTAATTAAATTATAAGCGTAAAATATCTTTTTTTTCACAAATTTTGTTGAACTTAATTGATAAATAATAAGAAGGATGATCCGAAAAAATTACAAGTAGCAGTATTTGTAAACTAGAAATTGTTGATGGGAATATTGCTAGTGGGGAGATATATTACCCCTGTTTCCCTTTTTTTCCGAATCCAAACTCTTCTGGTTAAAGTATGTTATTAGTTTCCAAATGCTCATTGAGTATTTATAAATTAATTTTTTCTATTATCTTGCTGATTGAAGGTAGGAATGAGATTGGTCTGTAGTTCGTGGGGTTGGTTTCGTCTTTAATTGGTTTGGGTATTTGTAATGTAGGTCATGTTTTCCATCTTAATGAGAAGTACTCAAAAATTAGCATTTTATAAATTGAGGTAGTAAGCTGAAAAATAAAATTGCCAGGGAGATTTTTTAATATTTTACTATTTATCCCGTCAATTCGAAATGATTTTTTAGGCTTGAGTTTTAAATTCATAGCTTAATTTCGGTGGGTAAGGGAGGTATCACATTTACTTGTAAGTGTTTTTATGAAATTTAAGTTCATTAACAATATTTGCGTTTAATATGCCTAAGTTTCATTGATTTGAAAATGTATATCGACTGTGTGCAATGCATTGAGAGTTTTGTTTATCAGAAATAACTAGAGTGCTAGATAAGTTAGGGAAATTTTTTAAATTTCTTTTAAGACGGTTTTGCTTGGTAAGAGTGTATTTTTAGCCAATCTTATTCCGACAAATTCATTTTGGAATATTATTATGGAAAGTATTTTTACACTTTTTTAGTATATTCAACAATAATGATGATTCGATGGTAGTTATGTCAGCTCGATAGTGAAAATATATGAGACTACATCACCAATAATTAATTGCTGTAACTTTTACAACAATTAAATATTTTTTTAAGTGCAACTTTCTTTTCTGTAAATATTTTCTACATACATTTTTGAATATATTGACATATCAATCATTATTATTTTAAAATGCTTCAGACTGATATCTATAATTTCATGTTTCGTTTCTCATTAGATTTTACAATATTTCATATAATGTATTACGTCCAGTCTAAACTTGCGGTTCATTTCTGATTTTATCAATACTTTTATAAAAATATAAAAAGGCCAAAAAAATTAATAATGGCTCTTTCGCATAGAATCAGTCAAATAATTGTCTTGTGCCAATCTAGTTTACTTTGCCAGTGGTACTAATTGCCCATAACCTTATGATGCCGCATACTACGAAATAATGTTGTACTACACTATGGTAAAGCTCATTTTGCTGCATGAATTAAAAGATATATTAAAAATCCTAAATAAATTTCTGCATTAATTCGTGTAATTTTATTATGTTGTAAATGATTATATATTATTCTAAAAGCCATTAGAAATGTAAATTCTTTACTTCTCACTTTTTTTCTGACTTTTTTAGACCATCGTTTTATCAAACAATAGAAAGAAAAAAGAAAAATCTTACCACTTTATTTTAAAAATATTTTTCATTGTACACTTTACAAGACCCATCAATAATGTTAGGACATGCCTTTGTGTACTTAATGTCTGGAATTTCTAATAAGGACTTCTGTGGAATAGAGAAATATTTGGGGATTAATATTATAAAGACATGTAATTGTTTAGGATTTTCTTCGCTAAATGGTTTTTTTGTTTGCATTCTAAAGTTAGTAATATCAAAATGTGTAAACTTTTAGTTACCACTCGTTTTTTGTAATATTTCTCACTTTTCTTAAGCCTGGCGTTTTCATAAA
>JAPMOQ010033140.1:0-18983 GCA_026543055.1 Argiope trifasciata
AGCAACATTTGTCTCACCAAACAACAATAATCAGAAAGAAAAAAAAAAAATTTGCATTAGAAATGGCCTATTTGTTTGATTTTAGACGTCGATCTTATATTCTGTATGAATGCCACTTATTAAAGTTGAAGTATTCAACCTTGTCTATTTTAAAATGTTGAGCACTGGACCACCCATCCTTAATCTAACAAAAAGGTGACCTGAAAAATATAGGCAAATGTAAATTTTTTTCATCACATATATGACACTTCATTCTCACTATTTCTCTTCGTTTGTTCCTATAATTTTTAATAGCTATACCACAAAGCCCATTAAAATGTTTGGAACTGAAAACGACATTGTATTTTTCTAAAACTTGAAAAAAGCATTACGATTGCTTACAAAATAAATCGTCATCATAACCAAAAGTTTGTTTCCTTTATAAAGACCTTGTGTAACTGTCGAAAAATGAAAGTAAACAATGCTATGCGCGATTCTTAATTTTTTTAAAGTCATAATGATTGGATAATGTACAAGTTGCATTCCGAAATTAACACATTTGTGACCATTATTTCGAAATTTAAAACTAAGCATATCTCCCAAAATTTTCTGGATAGAAACGTGAAATTTTGTACGTATAGATAAAAATAGGAGAAAAATTGTACTAATTAATACTTGAAATTTTGATGGATATATAAAAATTAATTTTCGTACAATTGCCTACCTTATTTAATGAAATTTTCTAATTCGAAGTGTTTAGATGCAATATTTAAAAAAAATTTCTTAGGGCAACCTTTTGATGCTTTATTAGAAGAAAAGGTGACTTTAGAAACCATGCTAACATAGCTGCAAAATTATTTTTATCTTAATGCCTAATATTTAAATATTTACTATTGTAATTTCTCAATCTATATAAATCTATAGTTTGGGCAAAAAAATTTAGGGGCGAAAAAAGAACGAATAAAATGTAAAGTAATATATTTTATTTTTAGCTTTTTTTCATATATAGATTTAAGACAAATAGAAAATTAGTAATAAGTCATTGACAGCACTTTTAAGAAAATAGGCAGAAATTTGTTACTACATTACCTGCGAATAAAACTTTAGATCATGATACTGAATCTGAGAATTAAACGTTTTAATGAAGAACTATAGATGCATTTACATGTCGATTGATGGTACACTGGATTGTGTATAATTGTCTGACGGTAAATTAGCTAGAAAATGAGGTAACATATTTCAAATTTGAAGGAATATCAGTAATTATCAACATTTTCTTATAGAAATGTTTTTTCTTTCTGAAAATTAACCAGCATTTATTTTCTGAATTATTAATATGATTCCTATCTTATTTCAGACAAAGCGCTTAATATTTTGCAAAAAACAGCTTATTTGAAAAATTTTAACATAAAAAATCAGGGCTTCGAACCGGAACTGAACCGAAAACCGAAAACCGGAAAAAACCGTTATTTTGGTCGGAACGAAAACCGGAACTGAACCGAAAAAATATCTGTTTATTTCGGTTCGATATATCTTTCAGTCATTTTGTTACTGTTACCAACTTATCAATATTTTCTAATTTAACGTCAACTTTATAATTATCATTACATGTATACTGCTTCTCGATTTCCTATTTTGATATTCACTAGTATTTTTCTGTTTCAGTTTCGCATGAAACTACTTGTAGAAGACATATTTAATTCAGTTGATTAAACTAGAAGTATTATTTTAGAAGAAAAATTTATTTGATCTATTTATTTTTTTTCCCTTTTCGATTTTAGAATGGGGAGAAATAAGACAAATACTAGCAGGGATTTTTTCACATATCACAAAACAGAGAATAAGAGTATTTGTAATATATGCGACACTTCTATGATTGGAAATCATGCTGCCAATTTAGAACGACATTTAAAAAGACATCATAGTAATGAATTTAAAACTGTACAGCAAAAAAAGAAAATTCAGTTGAACATAAGAGATGAAGCTACTCCAAGTACCAGCGGTTCACAAGAAACTTTGGATAAATACGTAAAATTAGAATTTTTGAAAGTAAAATTAAACAAGGAAATAGTCCTTAAAGCATGTATTGAACTTATTACTGTTAATGGCTGTTCATTTGAAATGTTAGAATATTCAGGATTCAAAAAGATTTTGAACCCAATTGTTAATGCAATAGGTAATCATTTTTCAGTAAATTCTGAAAACATTAAATTATTAATACCAGAGACAGCTGTTAAAATTGTCTCTGAAATAAGTACAGCACTCGAAAAAAAAGTAATTTCCTTAAAAATTGACATAGCTACCAGATTAAATAGATCAATTTTGGGAATCAATGCTCAGTTGATAATAGGCGGAAGAATAAATTTGTTTACTTTGGGAATGACAGAGTTGAAAGATAAACATACTGGAATTTATATTAAAAATATGGTTGAAAAAGTACTAGAAAAATATAATATCGATATTCAGCAAATTTATTCAATTACTACGGACAATGGAGCTAATATGATTTCATTTGTCAACTTATTAGGATCCGAAATTGAAGACGAAGTTATCGAAATGGAAAATGAAAATTTCGAAACTAGGGATCATTTTGAAGATGGAGTAATTTTTGATCACAACTTTTCTTTTAATAAACTAATCGGAATAAGATGTGCTGCACATACATTGCAACTAGCAATTAAAGACTCTATAAAAAACGCCGATTTCAATGAATTTATTTCTGATGCTAAGGGGTTGGTGAAAAAGCTGCGCATTCCATCTCTTATGTTAAAATTTAAAGACGTTAATACTAAAAGACCAATTTTGGATTGTCCAACTAGATGGAATAGTACATATAATATGTTAAAATCTTTATTGGAATGCAAAGATTTTAGCTCATCTTTAGCGGAACATAATTTAGATTACTATTTTGCAGACAGTAAATGGGGGAAATTAAAATTAATTGTTGATACCCTACAACGCCTAACGGAAGCAACTTTGAAACTACAAAGTGAAGAATTAACTTTAAGCGATTTTTACGGAATTTGGACTCATTGCAAAATAAAGTTACGAAATTTAAAAAATTTCTTTGCAATATTTTATATAATCAGTTATCTAACAGGGAAGCATTATTAATAGAAATTGATAGTTTAGTAGGAGCAGTTTATTTGGACCCGTGTTATCAAATTTTGCTTTCCACGTCACAAAAGGTACAGGCTGTGCAACATTTAAAGAATATTTGGAACAAATTAAAATTTTTTGAAAAGTCCATTTCAATAGTAAATGAGGAAACAAAATCTTCTACTGAAAGCGATGAAAATGAAGACGATTTAGAGACTTTTTTAAAAAGTAAAGAATTGGCAGTAATAAAAACACATATAACCTCTATTTCTACCGTGATTGACATTGAATTCATTTTAAATAATTTTGACAATGTACGAAGGCTTGATATAAAGCATAATATTTTAGATTTCTGGAAAGAGAATAAAATTACATATCCGCACTTGTATAAGATTGCAATGGTGGTTTTGGCAGCTCCAGCTACACAAGTTAGTGTTGAAAGAGCGTTTTCAGGTTTGAAATTTATTCTCCGAGACAACAGAAGTAATCTCAGTGAAACCACGTTAGAAGATATATTAATAATTAGAGGCAATTTTCATATGTTAAATAAATAATATATTTTTTACATAATTATTGCACGATGTAAGAGTCAAACGACGAATGTGGGTAATCATGAACCTAGTTGTCAAATGCGATTTTGATAATGGATAACAATGCCAATGCTCGCCGTCCTCTGCTCACCGCTCTTATCGTACCTGCTGTTTGTATCAATTCACACAGTGTACCATTTAAAAAAAGAATAAAATCTTCTAAATTTTGATAGAATAACATTTTTTGTTTATGATAGAATTATATTTTTAGTACAAATAAGAATATACATAAAATGAAATTATTCATTTGGAACTGAACCGAAAATCGTTATTTTTGGCGGAGCGAAAACCGAAACTGAACCGAAAACCGTTATTTTTGGCGGAGCGAAAACCGGAACTGAACCGATATTAATTTTTTAGTTGAACCGGAACGAAAACCGGAACAAAAAAAATTACGGTTCGAAGCCCTGTAAAAAATACATTAGCTCATTTGAAGTAAAAGCTTAGGGAGTATGTATACATACAAGAATACATAAATACAAATTGAAAGAACTAAGCATTACTGATATCCACTTAAATTTCACTTTAAAGCAGTTTCTAAGTATTTTTTTTTTCATTTTGTTAAAAAAAGCTAAACAGTAAGAGATATAGAGATTAAAATCCCCATAAAAATAAAAATTAAACTTCACTTTATTAGATGAATTTGTATAACGCACATCAAAATTATTAATGCCTTCTGTGCGAGAAAATTATAATCGTGTTCCTTTATCATAAATTTTTAAAATGAAATATCTCACATTTCCTTTATTACTTTAAACTCTCGTCTAAAACGCAATTAAGGATAGACAGCCGTTTTCCCACGGAAGCTTCGTCTCGTTTTCAAGGACATGGAGTATCATTATTACTCTGAACTGTGATTGCCATTTGGCGTTCGTTGTAAAATCGCCAAATCTTTCATGCAAAGATAACGGTTATAATGTGACAATCCTGAGCGTGAATGATATCTTTTAATGACATGGGGGGTTAACTAGTGGAGCGCAAATGCCACTCAACCAAGGTTTACAGAAGATGATTTGAACTTGAGAGGTCAGTCCTTTATTCACCCTTCCCCTGAGTTACTAGGCCCTTTACCACCTTTTATGACTCGACTTCCAGGAAAAAACACTGTCTGAAAAAGAGGATCAGTATCTTTAGTTTAAATAGGCAATTACTAAACACACGTGGAGGCTTCAATATTTTTCCACACCACTTTTTCTGATATTTGTAATTTAGTAACTTATTATGCAACCAAAATAATGAAATTCTTTAATTTGACCTGTTTGGGGCCTTTTCTCATCTTAGAGACACTAGGGCATTTGCCTTGCTTATCTTATCGGAAATCTGCTACGGTTTAAGTAATAGATTTAGTAATAGAACTGTAATTCAATTTTAATCGTATTTCAGAGCAATTCAAAAACATATTACGTTATCCATTCTTAAAAATCATATTATATATATATATATATATATATTATATATAGAGCCTATAAAAAATTATGAAATTAGTTATCCTTTGAATAGTCCATTATTCGAATGATTCTTAATTATATAGAAGAAATAAATGGTTTCTCTTGAAACAATCTGTGAAATCACATCCATGAAAGCATGTATTTTGTATGAGAAGAGTTTGCATGATAACATTTTGTTCAAAATATATTAAGCAAGGAAGGTCACAAGATCTCTTTGTCGTATAACAAGTGGAAAATAATCAACTTAAAAAAAGAATTATTCTTTTTATTAATATAAAATTGATGATTCTCTGATTAATGTACCATGAAACCTCATGAAAAACACCAGACACTACTTCGTTATTAAAAACCGCAGAAATGAGAGAGAATTATCAAAAATTGTAACTACAAATGTAAGTAAAATGAATCTCAAGTTTCCGCAGTATGCATATTTTTAATTTGAAATACTAAAAAAAATGTATGTACCAAAAGACATCGAAGGAATCAGTATATCCCCCCCCTTTTTTTTGTACAATACTAATGTAAAATCTACGAAAGGCTAATATGTTGCAAGTTGAATAAATAAATAAATAAAAAGAAACGCGATTTCCTTCAAAGTAAAACTGCAAGAGAACAATTCCCGTATTGACTCTCGTGACCTTAGCCGAGACCTTTGAAAGATAAGAATGGGTATCATTTGATCCCCTGAACCTTCTAGGAAAGGAAAGGAAATACCAGGAATATGAAACATTCTTCTCTTGTGTCTTCAGAGAATGCCTCATCCTCTTCACTGAAGCCGCAAAATCCTAACATTTCATTAATTACAAAATGTTAATTATCAAAATAAAAGCATCTTCAAATTGCCAATTTTAAATGTTAAAATAAGTGCAATACGATTATTTTTTAAAAATCTAGCATATTTCTTAATTATGTTTCATGTAATTTTTTTACAAATTGTGTATAAGAAAGGTAGAGCAAAACGCGATATTTGTGATTCACAAAACTATATAGTAATTGGAGTTAGAACAACTTAATATATATATTTTTTCTATATTTATAATATACATTATTATTATATTATATTTATAATATATATTATTTCGCTAATATAAATGATAATTATATAAAATTGCAGAAATAATCTCATATTTTAAAGGAAATATATAATTTCAAAATACTCTTCCAAAAACCATAAAAATTTTAAAGATCGTAATTTATAAAAATATTTTACTCCCTTTGTGTATTTTGCCCTCTAACACAGTAATCCAGCAGATGCTAGCATGAAACTCATTCCATTTATGTAATTTCCGAAAAAACATCTTACTGTTCCTAAAGATTTCAAATATAGATTTTAAAAATAATTTACAAAAATGATACTATGTTTTGTTTATTCATTAAGAGTGCAACAGTCAAGCCAAGTCTGTTAGGCACATTTATATAATTCTCATAGCACAAAAATATGGTTCATAAAAATTTAAAATATAAAATAAATAATACCACGATTGGTTTTTGTAAATTATTAATAATTCTTTAATAAATCCGTTGAGTTAAATGCGATATTATTTATATTTGTTGTTTCCCTACAGATTACTGAAAACTGAAAGCTACTCTAAAAAAATGATAAATCAATTAATAATTTAATACAGTTGAATCCAATAATAGAAAAGGAATAGCACATAAGAAATTACCCTCCCACAACGATGCGATTTCATCATTATCAATAAATGATAAATAGAAAGCTTTCTTCAAATATTTACTACAAAAAGATAGAAAGGTTTTTTTTATAAATGTATCTTATGCATGAAAAGAGTTAAAAGGCTCTAGATGTCAATCGTAATAAAACATAGCAATAAAATATTTAACTGCATCTACCCCTAGCGAAAGTTCACTCCTGAGTTCCCAAAGAATTATCTGACCAAAAACCGCTTCAATCAATGTCAAAGATCCCATAGAGAAGACCTGCAGTCAGAAATAACTCCCGAAGAAAAAGGAGGAAACGGAAGGGTGTCCCCAGCAGGAGGACAATAAACATCAAACCAAATTTTCAACCCCAGACCAGCCATTCTTCCCATCCCCTTAATTGAATCGTAAAAGGGAAAGGGAAAGGGAGAAATCTGTGAATGGACCACGTTATTCATAGAATTACAGAATCATTCGAAACCGCATATCACTGTCATTGGTGCTATTCACAGGAAGCGTTTGTAAGAGTGAAGTAATTGCTTATTTTGTAGTATTTGTGATTTCTTGACTTCAGTGATTTCTTGCTTGACAATATGAGTATCCGATAGAGATAATTCTTGATTGCCCGTGAAGTGACCTTCTTTCGGCATTCATTTTACAGGCGCCATCTGTTTGCAGAATATAGAATTAAAGTAAACATTTTAAGAAATGATACTTTTTAATTTCAATTTTTTTCAGAAAATACTTAAATCCAATTAATTAATTAATTAAATGGTTGTGAGAAAAAATCAAGCTTAAAACTTTATCTCAAATAGATAAATTTTCAATCCTACATTACTTAATAAATGAAATATTAATTATAATTAAAAAGATTATTTATTCTAATTAGTAATTTTTAATTAAAAGTGTGATTAAAATAACAGTTATTTGGAGCAAATATTTAAAAATAACAATAGCAAAAATATTTGTTATTAAAAAAATCGTGGATTATGCATCCCTAATATACACTGCTTTAACCGTATCTATTTTGGCTTTCCAATGAGTGTTGCAGAATGGTTTGAGAGTAGTGTTTAAATGCCTTTGAAGATTTTTCCCATCATTTTGTAGATGTAGAAAATAAACAATACAACATAGCAATAACCTGAAATAATAATTAATGTAGTATATTCTGTTGGAAGCGACATCACAAATCAATAAATTAAAAGACTATGATAAGTCAGGCACACACATAAATTGCATGACAGCAATAGAGACGTTTTTCTTGATTTTACACTTTTATATTTCCCTTTCATGTTTCTACCATTGTCGTATGCCTGTCCACTGCCATCCATAATGAATAAATAAAGCTCACTTAATGTTTCCGAATAAATCTTTTGTTAGTCCTTCTCCAGTCACATCAGTCATTTCAACAAACCCTATAAATGACTCATTATACTTAATCTTTTCTCTTCTTAATTTATATATCTACTAAAGACTGAAGTTGGTTTTTATGAGAAATATCAGAAATAGAATCTTTTTAGATGTTGTAATACCTAGCATAATTTACATTATCCTTAATTTTGTTAATAACTTCATTTCCCAAGTTAGGAATAATTTGATCATGTAATCTATACTGATAGAAAAAAAAATCCCAACACCAAGAAAAAGTTATTGTACAGTAATGAAATTTTAGGAATACATTTGTCTAGGTAACATATTTAATTGATTAAAGTTTCAAGATCACACGTAGAGCCATTGGCGAGAAGAGCCATTTCAAATGTGAAATGTTGGTACATTAGTAACAGGTGTAACCGCCAGAATTTTGAATGCAAGCATGCAAACGTGCATGCATTGTGTCGTACAGGTGTCGGATATCAGTTTGTGGGATGGAGTTCCATGTCTGTTGCACTTGGGCGGTCAATGCAGGGACGGTTAATGCTGGTTATGGATGACGCTGGAGTTGTCGTCCAATGATGTCCCATACGTACTCGATTGGAGAAAGATCTACATGTCAACACTCTGTAGAGCATGTTGGGTTACAGCAGCGGTACGAGGGCGAGCGTTATCCTGTTGGAAAACTCCCTCTTGAATGCTGTTCCTGAATGGCAGCAGAACAGGTTGTATCACTAGACTGACGTACAAATTTGCAGTCAGTATTGTGTGTCGGGCTAAGCTGACTTCTTAATGCAACAGGGTAAAATATGACAGCTAGCCCTTTAGAGCAACGACGACACTTTCTTTCATTTAAACAATATTTTAATGACGAACAACACATCACAGACATAGAACAGACAGTTTAGTATCCGAAAAAAGAAGCAAGTGCTCGCCTACGCAGTTACCATGCGCACCATATCTGGCGCAGGCAAGCAGCACCATCTAGTGGTAGGAAGACGCAACATCCTCCACCTGCAAAATAGTAACTTTAACATAGGACATGTGTTTAAAAGGTAAACATTAACAAATTCAAAAAATTTAAAATTTGTTCTTACAAAATTCTGGTTCAAAATAGAAAGTTGCATAATTATGCACATTTACATTGACACACATTTAATAAAGAAATTTCAATATCAAAATTCTAAGCTATATTTTTAAAATTCAGAATTTAAGATTGAAACCGTACATTAAATCAAATAACACACAAAATCAAATAATGCACAAAAGAAAAAAGATATGTTCAATATCAAAATTTAAGTTCTTGGTTTCACAACTCTTCCACTTCTGGTTGTTATAGGACCATTTCTCACAGCTTCGGCTATTTTTCCTGAAGTTTCCAAGCAGTATAACCTTTGAAACGGTCGTATAATCTCGCCATTTTGTGTTTTGACCTTGGCAACACGTGAAACATCATCACGTCCTTTGTAGACCTCGATTATTTTAGCCAAAGGCCAGTCAACACGCTTCTTGTAGTCTTAACCAATTAGAACTATATCACCAACAACAAGAGGGGTTTGAACAAGATTTCCTGATTGTTTAAGAACGGAAATATATTCCTTATAAAACCGCACTTTGAGTTTATGCCTTGTTGCTTGAAGATGTTTCGCTCGTTTTCGGAGATTTTGTAGATCGTTTTGATCCAGATCCTCGACACATACTTCAATCTGATCCTGTAAAAACATAGATGGTGTGAGAGGCACTAGATCAGATGGTTCCTCGGAGAGATAGGTAAGTGGTCTGCTGTTTAGCAAAGCCTCACATTCACACACAACGGTGTGAAGTTCATCGTAATCAAGACAGGCTTTCCCTAAATTGCGTCTCAGCAATTCTTTGAGCATTCTAACAACCCTTTCCCAAAACCCTCCCCACCAAGCGGCGGAAGGGGGGTTAAAGTGCCAAGTAATTCATTTCAAATCAGAATGAGCAGTAATAACGCTCCAATCGATGTTTTGGATCTCGTTGTTTGAACCGGTAAAGTTTGTTCCATTATCTGAGTAAATTGTTTTTACTCTGCCGCGACGAGAAATAAAACGTCTCAAAGCGAGCAGAAAGCTTTGCGTTGAGATGTCCGAAACAAGCTCAAAATGAACTGCGCGGTACACAGCGCAAGTGAAAATTGCGATCCACACTTTTCGACGATCTCGCAGGACCAATGGACCGGCTAGGTCCACTCCGGTTGTTTCGAAAACCACAGACATCCGAACGCGGTCTTCGGGTAAAGGAGCGAACATTGTCATTGAAGACCTTGATTTGAACCTCTGGCAAATAACACATTTGGACACAACAGACCTCACAGTCTTCCTAGATCGCAAAATCCAATACTTTTCACGTAGATTCATCACAAGCGTTTGCACACCCGCATGGCTGTGAGTTCGATGTTGTTCTTCTATGAGACGGAAAACAAGTTCATTCTTATCAGGCAATAAGATTGGTCGCCTGAAGAAGTCGCTATCATTGGAAAATATCAATTTTGTCTCAACACGAAGGAGGTCATCAGATTCAGTGTACAGAACAGAGTTAGGAGGTATGAGGCGACGATTCTTACCAAAAGTGTCTCTTTGGATATAAAGAAGTATTTCTAGCTCAAATTTTCCAACTCCTCTTTGCTTAAGAAACCTTTCAGTTGAGCCTCCTTTTTACCACTAGCTAACGATTTAACATTGAAGATGAAACGCTTCACAAGAGCTAAAATTCGAACGATTGAAGAAAACTTCGACATTCGCATGGTCCACTCGAAGAAATCAGGATCGGAATTACCCAACGAGAGACCTGTAACAACTGTAGGCCTTCTCTCTTTTTCAGCCAGCTCCGAAGCATCAAGGAAATCTGATTTTTCGGTTTTCGGCCAGGAGTTTCGACTCTTCAACCACGAAGGGCCCTCCCACCAGTGAAGAGTGAAAAAAATCTGCGCATTGCACCCTCGCGAAGCAATGTCCGCTGCGTTCATCTCGGATGGAACACAAGACCAACTTTCTCTCGAAGAGTTTAAGTGAATTTCTTTGATTCGATTATGAACAAAAGTTTTCCAAGGTCCGTTATTCTGGATCCAACAAAGCACAACTTTTGAGTCTGTCCAGTAGAAAGTTTGCACATCAGGAATGTTCAATGAAGTTTTTACAGTCTGGACCAGACGAGAGCCAATTACGGCAGCCATGAGTTCTAATTTAGGAATGGTCATTTCAGTTTTAGTTTTAGTGATGGGATCCTTTTTCAGAGGATCGATGCGTGATTTTGCTTGAACTAACCTAATCTTAACCTCATCATTTTGGCATTCGATTCGCAAAAATACGCATGCAGCAAAAGCTTTTCCACTTGCATCGCTAAACATATGAATGGTGGTATTCGTCTTATCTATCAAATTCCCAAAGTAACGCGGGATTTGAATTAAACTTAAGAACTCCAAATTTACGAGCCACTTTTTGAATTTTTCTAAAGGCAGTTTTTGATCCCAAGATAATTTTTCATTTTTCCAAGCTTTTTGCATCAGTAACTTAGGAATGAGCGTCACGGGCGCGGTAAAACCAATCGGGTTAAAGAATTTTTGTGCTATCGACAAAAGTTGTCGTTTTGAACACGCATCATGAACCTCCATCGAAAGATCTCGAAGATCGCAAGAGATCACGTCAGAGTTTGGATTCCACAAAAGGCCAAGAACAGAACAAAGAGGTCTATTCAAATCTCGTTGTTCCGAAGAATTCACCCAACCCATGAGCTCAAAACCTGCTTTTGACATGATGTGACAAGCTGTCATTTGAAAATGTTGCAATTCCGCTTCATTTTCGACACTGGTCACAACATTGTCTTCGTAGAAAGAATCTTAGTTTCATTACGACATTATTACCACCTTTCTTTTCTTTATGAAGATGATGATAAATTGTTGCCATAAGCAAAAATGGTGATGAAGACAAACCGAAGACAACTCGACAATGTTTTAAGATCTTAATTTTGCGCTCTCCGTAATCTTCCCACCATAAAAACCGTAGATAGTTCCTATCGCTACGTGATGCGCTTATATGAAGAAAAGCCTTCGCTATATCAAAAATTACCCCAAATCGACCTTTACGAAATCTATTGAGAACAGATGGGATCATTTCAATATAATTTGGACCTGCTGCTAAACATTGGTTCAAAGAAATAGAATTTTCATCTTTTGAAGATGCATCAAATATTGGTCGTATTTTAGTCGTTAGGCTAGATTCCTTAAACACGGCTCTATGAGGCAAATACCTGCATTCAAGCTCAGAAGCATATTTCCCATCATTTTTGCTAGATACCTCTTCTATAATTCCCAACCTTTCCCACTGCTTCAAAATTTGGTCATAAGGTTCAAATTTACCTGACGAAACGAGTTTAGAACTCCTTGTGTGGAGACGTTTTTCTGACTGAAAACGTAAATCAAGTAACTCCGGGTGTCCTTCGATTCACGGCAGATTAACCTCATAACGACCATTGCAAAATTTAACTGTTTTTTCAAAAAAAGATACAGTTTCCGCGTCGATTTCAGCTCTTGTTTTATTTTCTAAAGGGTCTCGAATTCCGAGAACATCGAGTGACCAAAGGTCGCAAATCTGGTTAGAAGCGTGTAGCGAAATGATAGGCATAGCATGATGGGAACTAGTTGTGTCGAATGAAAATTTACCCATTACAACCCACCCTAAGTAAGTTTGGACAGCAGTTAAACCATTGGATTGTTGGCTGATGGCACCAGTCAACAATTTTCCTAAGTAATCAGCACCGAAAAGAATTGATATATCTAAATTATTGCTCTCACTATCCGACAAATAAATCCCGTGTTCAGTGAAGCACTCTGTATCGGCTCTACTTATTTTAGGTACATGACCACAAATGAGATCCTTATCTAACAACAAAACCTCAATTGAAAAATTCCCCCGTAACTCCTGCAGCTCATATTTGAAAGCGGAATGTTTTATCTTTTTCGTCTCAATACCACCAAACAAATTATGCTTTAGACATTCAGAATGATCAGTTTTTAAATTTAAAAACTCTGCGAGATCTCGAGAAATATACGAACGCTGACTCGCAGAATCACACAAGCACCTTACAACTTTTGTTTTGGAAGGACCCGACACTCTGATTCTGAGGGTTTGCAAAAAAACATCAGCCGAACCAGATGAACTACTGCTCGTAACCCTTTTAGCATCCCTTTTAGCATCCCCCAAGCATCCTTTCATTTTAATAACTTTATCTTTTCTTACTTGAAAGGTCATTTTTTGTGCAAGAAAACAGTCACTACTTCTATGCGAATCCCTTTTTGAACAAAATAAACAAAACATGTTCGATACGCTTTTTATATTTTTATTATGACTAACCAAAGCAGCAGCTGTCGCGACGGGTGTGGAATTAGAATCATAACATTTTGCTCTATTTATTCTACCGTTTCCGGTCTTCTTATTACTTTCCCCCACGGAGCAGAAATTTTTTTGCTAGTATTAAACGTTCAGCGCTTACAACTTCAGCTCGGAGAAATTGAATTATTAGGTCAAGGTCATTTATTTTGGAATCGCATGAACGAGAAATTGAATTTCTTTCTCTTTCCCATGCAATTAAAATGTTTTCAGGTATTGAAACTTCAACAAGTGGATAAAGCATGCATGCGTATTTGTCCTTAGTTACCCCTAAGTTCTCCAAACAACGCAATCGTGAATCTAATTGATCTACCAAATCACTAAAAGACAAATGATCAGTTTCATTCAAAACTAATTTTAAAAGCTTTCGCACATATAACTCAATAAGTACTCTGTCATCGGCGAATCGTGCCTTTAAATTTTTCATGACAGTTTTATAATCACTTTTAGAGACCTGATAGGTTTGAACAAAATCAAAAGCCTTACCTGTGGTTGTTTGCATCAAATAAGCGAATTTAACGTCGTCCTCAATTTTCGGATCACCATCGATTTTTTGAAACATTGACCAGAACGAAAACCAATTTTTTGGATTACCGTCAAATTCTGTCAGCTCCAACTTTGGTAAATTCAAATTTAAAAATTCGGGTGACTTCGAAGCAACGTTCTCCGGTGGAGTGCTGTCTTCCGCAGACTTCAGAAAATCAAAATACCGGGTTTTCGCACACGTAAATTGGTCTCTATAAATTTCAGATTTTTCGAATTCCTTCTCCAAGGTTGAATCGAGATCTGATGACTTACCCGCTTTCTCCGCACCATCGGTTTCGCTTTGCTGTAAGTGAGATTGAACGATCTCTTTATCTTTAGAAAATAACCGAAGCATTTTTTCTTCAAGTTTGGAAAATGTTTCATATGCAGTAGCAACATTTTGTGCATTAATGCACGCATCTAGTTCTGAAATTGTCTTCGTCACCGAAGACCGAAGAACTTTCCGCTCTATAACTAGACAGTTCGCCATTATTAATTGGGTCGAATTTTTACTTGGGCGCCAAAATATTGTGTGTCGGGCTAAGCTGACTTCTTAATGCAACAGGGTAAAATATGACAGCTAGCTCTTTAGAGCAACGACGACACTTTCTTTCATTTAAACAATATTTAAATGACGAACAACACATCACAAACATAGAACAGACAGTTTAGTATCCGAAAAAAGAAGCAAGTGCTCGCCTACGCAGTTACCATGCGCACCATATCTGGCGCAGGCAAGCAGCACCATCTATTTGTAGGAAGACGCAACAGTCAGGGTGCGTGGGATAACCACGAGAGTGCTCCTGCTGTCATACGCAATTGCTCCCCAAACCATAACTCCAGGAGTAGGCCCTGTGTGTCTAGGCCGCAGACAGGTCACTAGCAGGCGTTCACCTGACCTCCTTCTAACCAACAAACGGCTATCACGGCGACCAAGGCAGAACCGGCTTTCATCAGAAAACACAACAGATCCCCACTCCTTCCTCCAATGAGCTCTAGCTTGACACCACTCACGTCGCAAACGGCAGTGGTTTGGAGTCAGTGGAATGCACTGTACAGGGCGTCTGGCTCGGAGCTGTTCTAGAAGTAACCGATTTGTAACAGTTCGTTGTGTCACTGTGGTGCCAACTGCAGCTCGAATTTCAGCTGCAGACGCAGTACGATTAGCCACAGCCATACGCCGAATACGACGGTCTTCCCTCTCAGTAGTACCACGTGGCCGCCCGGAACCTGGTCTTCTTGAGGAAGTACCTTCCCTTGACTACTGCCGCCAATACTCATGCACAGTGGATACATACCTGCCAAGTTTTTCAGCAATATCGCGGAAAGAAAAACTGTTTATATGATCCATAAGCACAGGGTCGTATTTATTTAGTAACTGGATTACACTTAAAAAATGTCCATTATTAGGTATCCATATTATTTCGTGGGTTCCAGGAAGAGGAAGATTATTACACGCTGAAAATCGAATCAGATCTACAATTCTTTGAAATAGTAATTTAAATCAAGCCGTTTCCTTATATTAATTTCGTTTCGTTTTATCAACAGTCGAACATAAACTTATTCATTATAGTAATTCTTTCCTAAGTGTGGAATTGATGACGTAATTTATCATCGTTTTACTTTTTGTTTCAACTACTTAACAAACATACACAGATGCACATATAAAAAATATTGTTGATAATTTGCAAATCCATTTGAACCCAGCCTCAACCTCGACTTCTGGGCGCCGGGCATGCCGCTCTATCTTAACATGTCTGAAGGGGATTTCCTTATTTCAAAATGAACTTTTCCCGCCTCTTTATAGATATCATTATGATTTTTGACTAATAAAAGCATCAATCGATGTTCAGCCAGCCTCATGGAAACAAACTTGTAGACTTTTAGTATGTGTAACATTATTAGTGCTCAGAACACGATTTTAATTTTTAATCATAGTGGGGTCCCCCTCAGTAGCGGGGCCCGGACGCATAGCACCTACTCCCCCCCAGATGGCCGGGCCTGAATATTCAGGAGTCTTTCTTCAAATATGGTCCGAAAATTACACTTTTTCTCTGCAGTTGAATTCCTCATCTCATGAAACAGAAGCCTTAAACAAAGTCAAACAGAAATACTGGTTTGCTAACCTTCGACCTCTAACAGACATGCGCATTTTCTAGAAAGAGGGAGGGAAAATGAAGGGAGAACACACCATTCATTTCCTGGAAAAATCGCCATTAGGTTACTAAAATTCTAGTGACACAAGACAAAATAACTGTTTTTAATAAATTCATTTGGGTTTTTTTTCATGCAAAGAATGTTTTGCTACTAATAATTTAGCAATAAAAATCTTCTTACTTATTATTAAAAACTTATTATCTTCTTAAAAAGAAAATATTGACATTCTATAATTTTTTTTGCCCACATCATGTCATATACGCATTTGCTATTTCACATGATATGCACTTTTCTGTATGCTTAAGGCGCCATCTATATTCAATCAGGAAAAGCATTTAAAATGATGTCGTTGACTTATGAAACCATTTCGCAATCGAAAAATTTTGTAGTATTTTAAGATTTTAACCCTTAGCGCTCCGAAAAGCAATTCGATGGATAAATATTAGCCGAATAAGAGAACTTGTTTATTGTTCCGAAAAATTAATATTTATGAATTTTTTTAAGTTGAATTTTTCAGGAAAATTAATCTACAGATTTTTTACCACTCTTAAATATTTTTGGCAATCAAAATTTAAGAAAATAATTAAATAATACTACAAAATGATGTACTGCCTTGAATGGTGCCTGAGAGGAGACATGGAGGAGTGTTAAGGGTTAAAAAATATTAACAGCATTTTGAAAATTTGCATAGAAATTGCTGTAACTTATTGTATCTACTAAATAAATATTTGACACTAAAAAGATTTAACTATGGTACTAGAACAATTTGAATAATTTTAAAGCTTCAAACGATCACTTTTAACAGTAGAATGAACATACATTCGGAGTCATACCCACATATTCAGAGTATTTCAAACCTGTTATTACTGAGGGCTATAGATACAGATGTTTGTGCGTAAGTCTTATATGACCGATTCTAATGCGAGTCCAAATGATATCTTGTTTCCGGCATAAACTAGATGTGTTGCATTGACCGATAAAGTGTCAAAACCTCGAGTTATTTATTTGCGTGCTGAGCGTCCCAAATACCAATTTTTTACTGATTAAATTCCTAACAATTTGTAAAGCCTCATTCAGTGGGACAAAGTTTTCCACCTTTAGCGTAGCTGTTTCAGATACATGGTCAACTGTCTCATTATCTATGATACCTGCATGGCCAGGAGTACAACAAAATGCAATGTACAAACCTACATTGGTTAAATATTTTTACATCTATGCACAATTCAGAGCTAGATGATGACTAAGAAGATTAAAGTTCTTCAGAGTATGGATTACACTTTTTAAATCGGTATATAAAATAAATTTCTTTCCCAAATTATTCATTTTATGTAAAGTCAAATATATACCACATATATCCATGATAAATAAGGAGCAGAACTGCTGTAATCCCTCTGATATAATTAAAACTTCTACAACAACTGCTTCACCAACATGATCATTCTTAGAACTACCACTAAACACAGGCTCATAGTTAGAAAAATTATCCCCGTGATTGTAAAATGCATTTTTATACATGAAATTACGTGTTGTTGTTTCCGGCAAGTGTTCAAATTCGTTAATGAAATGTAAATCCATTCTCTCCCAAGGTTGAAGTTCATTTTTATCGAGGATTGGGAAATCAATAACATTAAAATTTCTCATTGTACCCAACCCTAAAACCGAATGAAGTGGTGAACGTACGCCGTAGAGCAGATAATGACCCATGTAAAGGATTAAGGACTTAAAAATATATCGGGTGAAAAGAATCACTTTTAATTGTTAAAAACGCATTGAGTGTCTGTACCGTCTCAACTCTAATGAAGACTCACTGCTCATTACATAAATACGTTGAATCAGATATATTCTAAATGCTCCCAGATACAGCCGGAGGACCAGCTAATGTATGATATCAAGATTGTTTAGCGCATATTTTGCAACCGAGCCATAAACAACCCATCCATAATTGAGTTTTGAAAGGATAAGAGCATTATAAACTCTTAGCAGGCTTTCAACGCCATATGATATTCCCGAAAACAAATTGGTAAGATTGAGGGATTGAATGCACTTTCTTTTTAAATAATTAATATGAGATTTTAAAATGAGCTTAGAATCAAGTACCAGTCCCAAATATTTTGTTTCCTTTACAAAAGGAACAGTGCAATCATTGATTAAAATTTTTGGATCCAGATGGAGTCCACGTCTTCTGCAAAAATGTACGACATTTGTCTTTTGAGTTGAAATCTGGAATCCATTATCTCTGCCTCATTGGCTGATATTATTCATTGCCTCTTGCAATTTCTTTTCAATATAGACTATATCTGTGCCGAAGCAGTGAATTGCAAGATCGTCGACAAAAAGATAACCTTTCACACATGTCGGTAGATGGTCCATGACTCCATTTATTTTAATATTGAGTAAGCTAACACTAAGAGCGCTGCCCTGAGGAAAACCCTTCTCTTGATAAAAGTTGTGAAATAAAATATTTTCAATTCGAACTTCAAGGGTTCTTGTCTTTCAAGAGTTCTTAATAAAAATTGGGAGATTGCCTCTAAAATCAACTTCATAGAGATCTTTTGGAATTCCATATCTCCATGTCAAACAGAATCGAAACAAAGTGCTGTTTTTTCTAAAGAAGGCTTCTCAAATTGAAGTTTCTAGTTGTACGATGTGTTCCACTGTTTCTCTACCGACCCAAAAACAGCTTTGAAAAGGTGACAACCATTTTTTTTTTCAGAACGTGTATAAGTCTAGCATTTATCATTTTTCCC
>JAPMOQ010033143.1:0-35985 GCA_026543055.1 Argiope trifasciata
TATTATTATTATTAATTTAGATTAGTTCTCCCCACACACAAAAAAAATTATGAATTCAACAAATTGCAAATTAAAACAGAAAAATCTATTTTAAACAAAATAATGTTCATAACTGGTTTATTAGTAAAAAATAAATAATAAGTTTTTCAATCCAAAATTAATAATTCAAGCAAATTTTTATACCACAGATCTTAATTTTTAAGCCATATTAAAATATACTTTAAGATGGTAGTAATTAACACAGGCTCATATTTCTAAACAATTTGAAATTTCCAAAAATTGGATTCAATAAAAGTAACTAATTGGCTTCAAACACTTTCTTAATAAAAGCTTTTCATATAAGATTTAAAAATTCTTAAAAGCTGTAACTTAATTTTTTCCTCCAACACTAATCCATTGATCCCAGTATATGATACACTTTAAAATGAAAAAGAAAGAAAGCAGAAAGAAAACTTTCTAAATTATAGCTCTTATTGGAAAAACTCATAACAATAATTTTCAATTAATAATTTTAACAATTGAAGAGTCAAAAATTGCTATTCAAAGAGTTGTTACTGAATACATTAGTTCAGTTAATAACTGAAAGTAAACAGGCTAATAATAATAAAAACCCTGGATTTTTATAAAAATTATTTCATGTAATGCAATTATTTTTAAAAAAAATTAAAACAAAGTGATTCAAAAGCAATATTAAATAAATAAATTTAATCAAAACATAATAATAATAAACAAATGAAACACAAAAGAATGATTATGCCACTCCTTTTAATACTATGAAATTACTGTTATTTTCATCTTGCCATTCAATTAATGTTTTCAATATCAAATATACCTGTAGATGTTTTCCTTTTAAAACATAAAATAAATACTGAAAAAATAATCAATGATTATTCCTAAAAATTTATTAATTAACAAAGATAATAATTTATTTAAAATCCCTACTCCAAAAAAATTATGACAACAGTATTTACATTGTGATTGTTATTACTTCATATTACACCTAACATTTTGCCAATAAACTTCCATTGATTTATTAAGCTAAGCTTAATTATATTCTGAAACACATTTAAAATCAATTTTTAAATTTCTCTTCAATAGTGATAATTTCAATTTCATAAATCTACTGTTTATATAATTTATAAAAAATCACCAAAAGATTAAAGAAGTTTCAGAGATAATACAAAGTAATATTGTCTTACATTCAACAAATTGAGTATTGTTTGATAAAATAATGCTTACCCTGAATTGCTGTCATTTTTTGCTTGATTATTTGATCCTAAAAAATATGTATAACTAATTTAGTATTGATAATATGAAAAAATAATAATGGCATTTATACATATTAATTGAAAAAAAAAGTATCTTGATCATATAAAAATCCAACAAAACATGTAAATTATATGTTTCAAATTAATCAATATAAGAAAATATAAAATGCATAAATAGTATTAATTATACTAGAAAATTAAATATAGATGAATTTTTCTGAAAAACATAATACAGCATTAAGAAGATTTTAGAGAAGGTAACAGACAATTAACTAATTTACTTTATTATTTGATGAAATACATTATCTGCTGAAATACTAAGTGCTAATGCACTCTCTCCACATAGATTTAATAAATACTCACCAAAATAAAAAAAAGTTGCAAAGGATTAGAGGATTTTATATATATAACACTAATTTATCCAAAAATATTCTTTTAAATCAAAGAAATGCTGAATTTTTATTTATTTACATGCGAATTAAAATTCTGTTGGACGGTAATATATATTATTTTCTAGCACATATTGTTCATGTCAAATAGCCATTAGAAAAAGTTTGGCATTTGATGATTGAAGTCTTTATTATATGCACTTGTTAAAATATAGGTACTTTCAAATTTGCTCCCAAACACAAATCACCTATAAAGTTTTAGCGACAATACTCAATTTTTATTAATAAAAAGCATGAGAATACTATCATTTGGTGCAATGTTATAGATATTAGATAATATAAAATTAGTAGTCACAAAATTATCATAAATTATAACAAAAAATACATTTTCTGGAAAATATTATATATGCTAAAGATGAGAATTAATTTAAATTTCAAATGCATCAAAAACATCAATTCAATGAATAATACTATCACAATTTGATTAAGAAACTAATTTCAAAATTAATAACAATATTGATATTTTTGAAGGACTAAGGAAGGATTTTAAGATCAAAATATTTTATTATGGCTAGTATCTAGAATTGTGAAGAATCTATCAATGGCAAAAGTGTGAGAAAAAGAAAAAAGCTGAACTTTCTTTTAGAAAATGAGATTTAAGTCAAACGGAATTTAATGAATTTATCAATAAAAAAGATCCAGCAGTTTTGCAAACTTCTTGATTCAGTTTTCAAAAACTGAATCAAGAAGTACTGCAATGCAAATTTATGAAGTAGCAAACTATTAATTCAGAGGAACTAATTTTGGAAAGTTTTTTTTTTTTTTTTAATTAAGTCTGGTTAAATTTTTGGTAAAAGATATCTATCACCTGTTTAACATTATAATAGATGATAAAACCCAATTTATTTAGTCAATCTTCTCATTTACTGTTTTCTTACAAATGAAAGCCATGTAATTGTTGCTAAATAAAATTTTATAACTTGATCAGAGAAATTATGATAAAATACGAATATAATTCTTTTTTACACAAAACATTTTAATATTATTTTGTACAAACCATTGTTTGTAAATTATATTTGTCAGTAATTTCTTTAACTGTTTTCTTAACTTTGTCACCCCCCAACCCCAAAAAAAAAAAATTGAAATGTTGAAACATCAACAAGTTGTGAAATTTTGTAAAGCATATAATTATGAATAACATCCATAACAGACGAAGAGAAAGTTATCTAAAATAACTTAGAGTAATAAAAGTACAATATTTATTGCATACTGTAAAACAATCACTTTAATTAAATTTTACATCATACAGTAAAAGCTCCTCATTCGCGTTTTCACTGTTCGCGGATTTAAAAAATGCTACCCTATTCCTATATTAGTGGCTAAAAATTACTTTATCAGCGGTTTCTTTATTCAACCTGCCAGTGTTTTGGCATGCTAATAAGAAAGAGTGGGCTACAAGCGCTATTTTTTGTGACTAATTCCGGAATTGTTTTGTTTCTAAAGTTGACACTTATTTAAAAAAATAGAATTTAGATTTTTAAGCACTTCTAGTTTTGGAAAATGCACCAGGTTATCCTAGTGAACTTGAAACTATGCATCCAAATATAAAAGTGACATTTTAAATTCCCAAAATGACAGCTTTGCTTCAACCTATGGACCAAGAAAGAGTCCAGGCCTTTAAGCTCTATTACATTAGATGAACCATTAGATAATTACATTATGATAATTACATTAATGTAATAGAGCTTAAAGGCCTGGACTCTTTCTTGGTCAGGATTACATTCCATATTAGATAATATGGAATGTAATCCTGATATGAATGTTATGGAATGCTGGAAGAAATTCGACATAGCAAAATGCATCGTAAACATAAAAGAATCTTTGGAAGAGCTGAAGTCACACACATTGAAGTCCTGCTGGAAAAAACTGTGACCTGCTCTGACTGCGGAAAATGACGAGGAATCTGTGCAAGTTCAAACTTTGACTGCAAACAGAGCCGAAATCGCGAATGGAATAGGATGAAATGGGTTCGAACAGATAGAATCAAGTGACATTCGGGAATTACTTGAATCGCAAAATGAAGATTTGCCTGAAACCGACGGAGGACATGTTAAATTCACAGCCTATTTAAAAAGAGGCTTCAACAAGCACTGCAAACGTGACATTTAATTTGAAAAATCTTAGTGAAGGTTTAAGAATGGCAAATGAGCTTTGCAATTCCTTTATGAACATTGATCCGTCTATGGAACAAAGTCTTATTTTTTAGAGGCAAATAACTCATGCGACTGCTGTGTATCAGTCTGAATTGAAGGAGCTTTAAAAAACTGCCAAGCAAGAGAAAATTACAAAATTCTTCAATCCTTTGGCTAAGATAATTAATCAAAATGTGCAAAAACTTCAATCAAATTGATTTTTTATATATATTTGTTTTTTTTTTGTCACCTAGGAATGTATTCCCTATAATCCCATAAAAATTACCATTCCATATTCACAGTTTCTGGATTCGCGGCATATTTATGGAACATATATCCTGCGAATAAAGAGCTTTTATTGTACATTAAATTTCTGAAAATTATCAGAGAAACTAAGGAGAAAATAATATAGATTATTTACTTGGTATTGTTTCAATAAACTTTTTTAATTCTTCAATAACTTGTCGAGGACGCTTTTTAATGCCCTTCTTATTTTTTCTATAAAATATATATTAATATGTCATCTTAATAAAAATATGAATAAAGATTTGAAATAACATGACACTACAAAAAAAAAAACACACACACACTCAAAATTAAGCAATTTTAAATAAAATGAAGACTAGAAAAGGACAATTTATTAAGATAAACATCAAAGAAATATATCACATGTATTACAGCTACAAAAATAATTTGATAAAATAAAGCATCTTAATCAACATTAAATTTCCTGAGAAAAAAAAGTAATTGCTTTTTAATGAATAAAGATTTTTAATGTGTGTTGGAGGGTGGGTGAAGCTGCAACTGCTGAAATACAAAACTTGGGTTTATACAGTTATTTTGAAGCAGAAATAATATAAAAAAATAAAATTGCTTATACAACAATTACCAAAATGTGTGAACTAATAAAGAAGCTCCAAATCACTAATTTGATGAAAAAATTGATATTTTATGCACAATGCTATTCTATTTGGGCATTTGGCTTATATTTGGCTGCTGTAAAATTAATGAAAAAGTAACAAATAAAAGAAAAAAAAAAACGAAAAAAGTTACAAAAACACCAAAAATTATGCACTGAAAGCACCAACAAAAGTGTGCTGATGTGAAAATACAATTAATAATAATAATAATAATCTCATATCAGGCATAACTTACTTTTAAGTCTCATAAGGTTATCAAGACTGAAACACAAAATTAAGTTTAAAAACATTGCACTTAAAGGTTAAAAGAATATACCATTATTTGATAAATGATGCTCCTCTAAATTAAAAAAAGGCGAAAAACTGAGTTAAATATCACTATTAATTCCATGCTAAATTATTAAATACAACTTACACTGTATTTTTAATGGCACCATCAGCTTTTTGCTTAGTCATCCAATTTTCTAAAAGTTTTATATATTGAACAGGCTGAGCATTGGAGCTACATTCAGGTACCTGGAGAAGGAGAAATTTAATATTAAAAGAAATATAAGCCTGATAAATACAAAGTCTATTAAAATGATACCAACATTTTAATTTCAATACAAAAGTTTAACTTTAATTTCTGTAATATGATTAATCTTAAAAATGTATTTAAATATATAGCCAGATCCTAACACACTGAATTTGAAGATTCTTCTTCCATTATTCTTATTTTATTATGACAGACAATCAAACTTTACCTATTAGGCAAAATAATAAACCATAAGGTATGAATCAAACCTCCAATTGAACGTGATTCACATTTTAATCTAACAAAAGCAAAAAAAAAATCTACGTATAGAAATTTTGATTACAGAAATACATAATATAAAAATAATTTATTATTTCAAGGTTAAATTTACATTTGCAATATTTGTGAATGTGAATTTAATTGGCTTATATTTGCTTTAACTGATTGAAATTATGTTTTACAGAAATTTTTTTCAATAATTTTAATTCATATATTTTTTAACGCAAATACAATACTAAATTATACATAGATTTTTTTTTTTCAAATTTTTTTAATATAACATGAATAAATGTGTCTTGTATTTTAATTTCATTTCCATATTTATTTCTATGGAAAATATAGTATAAAAATCTGATTATAATAAATTCAAGATGATTAAAAATTTTTCTCTTAGCTCGGACCATGGAGACATATATTTGTCTTTTGCAAAAATTGATTTGGGAACAATACAATATTTAAATTTATATTTGTAATATTTTACATAAACAACTGTTTTACAATTGTATAATTTGCAATTTGTTCTTATTTGCCTCAATTTTCAAATCTTAAGTTCCACAGAAATGCCATATATAATTTCAATTTAGAAATCTTTTTAAATTAATCAGGATTATTTGATTATCCATTATATATTATTTATAAAGAATACAGTTTACCAAATAATTAATTGATATAGCTTCAAATATATGAGTATAAGTACACATTTCAAATTAATACAACTATAATTAAAATCAAAAATTAATTAAATAAGAGTGAACTTGACCTAATCTAAAAACAAGAGAAAAGCTTATTTATACCATAAATTATTACAATAACCCTGTCAAATCCCTTAACATTACCAACTTAATATAAACAAAGTGATAATACTATAAACTGTAAAAAATAATTTTAAAAGTTTCTGATGAACCTGCATATCAAATTAGTTTGTATTTTGAAAGAGCAGAAAAAGTTCCTTAAGATTTCATCAGAATATTTGGATTTAAAGCCTAACTAAAGAACCTTTGCAGAATACAAATTGAATTATCAACAAAATCTTGAATGCCTAAACTATCAATACAGTTCTAGAAGCAATATGTCAGATTTATAAAACAATTTATCTATTTCAGCAGCTTTTCAATGAATCTACAATAAACCATGCTAATATTTTAGTTCAAGATAAATTTAGATTAGAAAATATAGTGTTCAAATTACAATATTGTTCTCTTTTGTTTTACTGATTAGTTCATACTCACTCTCTCTATATATTTATTAAATAAATTAAAAACAAATACTTGGCATTGATTCAGGTTTTCAAGCAACTCTTGAACAGTCAACTTGAATTCTTTCTTCTTTGAGCCTGAAATATATAATCCAATATAGATTCTATTTTCTAAATTAAAGATGAATATAAATTTGTACAAAGAATTATAAAGATAAACTAATTTATTCTAACTGCAATCAAAATGCAGATTATTGATAATACAGATCAAGTCTAAATTTTTAGAGGATAAATTTTTAAGTTAAATTTGCTACACACTTAAAATAATTTACAAAATATTAGAAAACATGAAAAACAAATAATGCCTTGAATTAAAGGAATATATAAAACCTTTATATTGATTATATGCAAACATTATGTTAATAAATGTCTCAAATATTATTCATGGATGTATTTCTTGTTAAAGGTAAAATGAAATTTTATTCAACAAAAAGTTAAGTCCTAAATGAACATTCTTTATAGTTACAGTTGGCATAAATAGAACATTAATATAATATAAAATAAGTTGATAAGCATTTACATTAGGGTAAATAAATAAGTCCAATTATACCTGAAATAGGGAAATACAAAATTTTATTTCATAAATCATATATTTGTCATTGATACTGAGCATTAAATGCCAAAGAAAATTAAAATTTTCAAACAAGTCATGTTTATTGCACTTAGGATTAAGTCAAAAGTGCCACCATGAGAGTTTACTAATACAATGATGAACAAACTATTTTCAATTGCGATCTCCTATTTTCTTGCGATCCCTGGATAAACAATAGAATGTTTGTTTAGTAATCAACGAAGTTACAATGGAATTCTTTCTGAGATTTGCTAATACAGAATAATTTTAAAAGAGTATTGTGATGTCATGGCTGAAATAAAGCATTTTTAAAATGAATACAAACTTAAAAACCATCATAGAAATTTTATAAAAGCTGTAACATCATAGAAATTAGTCAAAAACACAAAATCAATCAACACAAATTGTTTTGAAACAATGCTTTATTTAAGTATATGAGTAAAATATATTTTTAGTGAGAAATACTTTTAAAATAAACTTTACATCATAAGAGGTCAATGTGCGGTATGTGCTTGCAAAGAACTCATGATTGCTTCAATGTTTGGATCTGTATCAGAAATCATAAGCTGTAATCATAAGCCTCTGGATCAATTTGGATAAATATTTTGTTTTAATTGAAACTAATTTTGAAAAGTTGGATTCACATGAGTAAGTCAATGCAAGTTGAATTGAAATATTAATTGCCTTTCTTTTCAAACTAGCATATTTGTTTCCAGTAGACAACCAAAATTTTTGGCAAGTTAGAGAGTTAAAATTAATGTGCAGTGTTTCATTCCTTGAAGCATCAATTAACTGTTCTTTTTCATTCAAAAGGATATTGGAATGAATTACATCAAACAAAAATGGATCACAGATCCAACTTAATTCATTTTCTGAACAGTTTTAGTACCTTTTTGTAAACTTTTAGACCAATTTTATCAAATGAAAGGAAATGATGTTTTTAAATAACAAGGATTCCATATTCTTTTCCTTAATAAACTCTGAAAAGCAGGGGAACATGTCTTAGTTATTTCTGTTCAATTGGCTGTACCAAAGTATCAGTATACTTTTAAAAGCTAAAATTTTACTTCTTAACACTAAAATGTTTGTACCCTCTTCTGGTAGACTCAGATGCAGATTGTTCAGTTTTTCGAAAATATCAACCACATAACTGTTTTCTGAGCCAATCTTCATTAATGAATGAACACACCAATATACGCTTCTTTTTCACCAAAACTATATACACTTCATTTCTTGTAATATGTCACAATGTTTTGCAGCATGAGAATAATCTAACTTCAGTATATAGTAATAAAGTCACATACACAGAGCACATCTCATTACAGAGTATTAAAAAGACACAACTGTTAAGCTGTTGCTTTAAATTACTAATTACAATATCATTTTAAAAAAATCTTGTGCAATTTTTTATTAATATATTTTACAACAAGAGCTTGTCTTTGTATCATGCAATAGCTGAATACAATATGAGGAGCAATTTTCATTATTCACCCTCCTAGTCCTCTCTTACTACCTGTACCATCAGTTCAAATTGTGACACAGTGGGTCCAGGCAAAGTCATTTTCCTCAAAATATTCATTAATAATTTCGAATATTTCCTCACCAATTTCTCTCTCATCTAACAACATAAACAATCTTCCAATATGCCTTCTGGATGCCAATAATCTCTGGTGTTGAGCCGTACTGGTTTTTAATGCTTGAAAAAGGAATTTTTGTTTCTACTGCTTACTTTTTACTTCACAAAAAAGTAAGCAGGAATGCTAGTATTTATTATAGATGGAAGTGAGCAGCCAATCACTATACATGATAATGGGAATTTGAAGTGATAGTGATTGTGAATATCAGGTTCTTAAAATAATAATTGTCAAGTTACTTTGCTTGTATTAATTCAGATCTTTGAAATGAATAATTGTAAATTTTCCATAAATTTAAATTTCTTTGAATTTAACGACCTTTGATTTGAGCAAGACTGTGCTAATATGTGGGTACACCTAAAGTTTATTTATGGCATGCAACTATAACACAAATGCCATTTCATTTAATAATTAATTCTTAAATTCAGTTCTGTTTTCTACCAGAATTTAAAATATGTTAAATTAATTCAATAAGAAATAAAATATATTACCTTTGGGCAATTTTGGTGAAGTATAATCCCAAACAACATCAGGATGATTTTCTTGTGAATATGGAAAAGATGATGATGGAGAGCTCAGATTTCGAAGACTGGTTTTAGGAGACTGAGAGTTGGGCGTTGAGCAAGAACTGTGTACATCTGAAAAAATATACAATCAGATATATTGAAAAATCTATTATTTATATTTTTTATTAATTTCCTTCTCAATTTTAAACCTTCTTAACAATAAAGCAGCAAAATGAACACACAAGCATAGCTTTTCTTTTAAAAATGGAATGAAAATTTACATTAAAAAAAGATTTTAAAAAAAGATTCTGACTTGTAGTTAGAAACATCAGAATATTTTAATGATCTAAGCTTTATTCATCTATTTCATTTTAATTTCTATATTTATTCTTCATTATAGTATTCATTCTTAAAAGTAACTCTAAAGTGCATAAAACAATATCTGTTTAATACTATTGCAATATCCATGCAATTAGAAAAATTATTAACTTCAACACAAAATATTTTTAAAAATATTATTTAAATAGGTAAAAACTCCACGGAAATATAATTAGCATTATTCAAGAGTTTACTATAATTACTATTAATAGTAATTATTTTTTATGTGATGCAGAAACAGTATTTGCGCAATAATATAAATTTTAAGCTAAGGGGGAAAAACATTTAAAATACTTGTATTAACTTGTACTTTTAAATCTAATTAAAATTTTGAAAAACCCTCTTTCAATGTGGGTTCAGAATTAAAAAAGTAATTATGCACCAAATGGGAGAATTCAGATGGGATATCTTACGAAGTATTTTGAAAAATTTTGGAATATACATGCTGTAATCTGCAAATAGTTCACTCAATTTAGCATGCCAAAATGAAGAATTTTTATTGATAATTGCTTTATATTAAAATTTAAAATAAATGGCAAATTAAAATCTGCTTCAAAGAAAAAATGTTATACAGAGCAATAAAACAGGTATTGCCTTCTACTATTATTGAAATGAACTTAGTAATTTTATATTGCCTGAATATTTAATATATTCATTCTAAATTAAAATATCACAGTACTTATTAATTATTTTATCTCACACAAATTTATGACCACTTCAATTTTAAATTCCTCAATTTCTGCATTATATTTAAGTTTATATATAGTATTCTTATACACCTTTTAGTTAAGGAAAAAAACAACATAAGAACAGTTAAAAAAAAAGGTAAACCATGCATACATAAATGTGAATAAAATTGTCATTTATTATTTATATACCGCACAAAAACCCTATGCATTTTTATCTTTCAAGAACAAAGTTTGTTGCAATTCATTCTCAGAAGTAAAAAATCAAATAATTAATAAATACTTTTCAATTCTACAAATTATAGAACATTTAATACACACAACTTCTCAAAATAAGCAAGGTTTAAAATATTTAATAGCAATCCCAAACATTAATGCTTTTTAAAAAAATACAAAGTCAAAATAAATAAGTCAATCTTTTATTTAAAATGCATGAACAAAAAATTAATCTTAAAATATTAAAAACTTAAGGATCTTGAAACAAGTTATAGCGATAAAAATGTAAAGTTTAACTAACAACATTCAACATTTTTAATTTTCAGAGTAAAATCCAATATTGTTCCAATATAGAGTAAATCCAATTCTTTTTTTTTAAATCATGGAAATTAAGCTAACAACCTGTATATCTATACAGAAAAAAACTTAAATAAGTAAAATAAGAAATCTTAATTTTATTACACTATATTGCAGTAAATTTCCAATACATAGCAGCAAACACATTCATTTAATTAATTAATCAATTTTATAACCTATACTACTAAAAGTTTTAAGGTACACCCTTGAATATGAATACACCTCTTTATTAAGCATGTAAGGAAAATAAATATTATGGATGTCATTCATATCAGCCTGTTCATCATAAACTTGATCAAGAATTAATTATAAAAATTAGTACTATATTTATTTACAATAGATTTTATAAATAAGCAATAGAATATTTATATAGTAACTCAATGTTACAGCACTTTAGAGTAATTTTCTTTTTTAAAACTTATTAAAGTAATAAATTTCGTAGGAACTGACAAAAAAAATCTGCGTTGTATTTTTTAGTTTTATCAATAAAATTTAAAGACTATTAAGAATAAGATTACAGCAACTAGTAGTTAATATTTTGGGGCAAATTTAACAATTCTATGTAATTACAAACAGTGATTATTAAAGCAAAATGGTAACCATTTGAATTGCAAACTTTTTTGAAAAAAATATTCAAATTCTTACAATTAAAATATGCAACATAGCCAACCAATTATTAAAATATATATGTTGATCTTTCAAGTTTAAAGACAACAATTAATACAAGATTTATATTATTTTCAATTTCGCAGCAATGTGGCAATTATTGTTTAACTATTTCATAAATAACACTACATTATGAAATGCAAATTTAAAAGAAAAGACAACAAGCATTTGTGACTTTAAATAAAAATCACTTACCAATACCTTGATCTCGCCTGGAAGTTTTCCTTCTAGTTCTTTGAGGCGTTATGTTGTGTTTATTACTTGTTTTAATAGGACTTATTTCACATGTATCTAGTCCTGAGGCAGCTCGATGCATGTTATGGAAAGAAATGCTTTATCTTTTTGATATTAAAATAAAAAATACTATTATAAAGAAAAATGTTTACGAAATAATATCAAAATAAAATGCAGTAAGTAATACTACATTTCCTACAAACTAATTTTTAACTTCAAACAATAAATAACATGCATTTTACTATCTGGTTTAATGAAAACTTTATTTTATTGCGCTTCGTCAAATCAAAACAAAAAATAAACCGGAATGAACACAAAGGTAGATTATAGTAGGTAAGTAAAAATTAAATGTGTAGTTCAGATTTACTTCGAATATAAACATTAGCGCTGTAGTCAATTTGTTTTCACTTTTTTCCAACCAAACATAGAAAGGAAGTGAAATGACGTATTGTTTATTTTGGTTTAAATTTGTCTTTTGTTCTTTTTCCACCTCCCTGACATCCTTTTTAGTGAAATACAATATGATCTGTTTTTATACTTTGAAATTTGGTTATGCAATTTTTTCTACAGTTACAAATTGCATAATTTGATAAAACGGTACCATTTCGTAGGTAATTTTGATTTTTTTATGTTAAACAAAAACAAATATTATTTGTTTCTATTTTAAGTTTTTTGTGAAGTAATGAATTCTGTACTTTAGCCAGAAGTTAAATCAGCAATGTCATGAAATTTAAATATTTTATTTAACATCTTGTATGATTTATTTGAATTGTTCGGGTCCAATATGTTGAATTGGAGTTCTCTAATTTAATTGTTACTCAACTACAATTGTTTATTTATTAATTTCCCTCAAAATTTTAGAATGAAAGCTGTGTTGATGTTATATTTGTAATCATTCTTTTATTCACTGGGATTTTGTTATCAAAACTTGTTTATCTGTGTTTTTTTATTCAGTTTAATACCAATTTTTCTTAGACATTTTGTCAAAAATGCCCAAATTAATTGAAATTAAATATAATTGTATACATTTGTACAAGAACTCTAAAAGGTGATAAATGCTCTTTCTTAAGTACTTACTTTAAAGAAAGTTATGAAACCTGTTCAGCAATTTCATCTAAAAAAAAACTTTTATGTTGACATTAGAAAATAAAAGACATACAAGAAAAGAAAAAAAAAAAAAGCTTGCAAATGACTTGGTATTGAAGAAAATAGACACCTTTGTTCTCAAAACTAAAAGTTTATTAAGGAATTATGAAGAATTTGTGGTTTTAATGCAATGATTATCAGAAGGAAACTGATTAGAATACAGTTTTAATATTTAGCAACTACATAATATAAATTCTTTTGTTACATGTATATATGCATAAAATATTTTTATTTAATTGTGTATACTTAATCAAATTAATGGTTTTATTTGTATTTATAAGAAAAACTGAAACATTCTATTAAAATTGTCTTTTTAAATGCTAGATTAATTATTATTAGAAAACAATTATTATTTTATGTGATGATGGAAACTCTTATTTAATTTATTTATCACTGAAATTTAAAGTAAAATTAAGGGGGTCCTTTTCCATTAGCTGAGTACAGCTAGAAATCAGCAGATAATACAGAATTTCTCCAACGACTTTTATTTGATTGACTGTTTGGTCATTTGCCTTGCTTGGTGACTTGGCTCGCATTTGGTTCACATTGGCAACATTTGCACTTGGATAATGGAAAAATACCTAGAAATTTTCTTTGAATAAACTTATTTCTTCTTCAATTTTATTATAATAGACAGAATTTATGATAATAATTTTTATTCTAATGAAATTCAAAACAATATTATTGCTTCTTTAACTTATCGAATCTCATTATCTTAATGCTATACATTTTATGATAAAAGCAAACAAAAAAAAACATGTTTTTTGTTTTATTGAATGAGTTTCTTCATTTTGTGAAATTTTGAAAAATGCGGTATATTGCCTGACTCGGGCTTTAACAAATTCTTCAACTGATATTTTTATTTTACTTCAAACTACGGAGCTGACATTTTTTTTTTTTCAGGAATTTCCTTTTTATTATTATTTATAAAAACTAAGACTTAATAAAGCATTTTCAATTCATTGTTAAACATATAATTGTGTTTTTCTGTATTTGTTTTTAAAGTAAGAATTTTTTTCTTGTATGTTAAAAGCAGGTTTTTATTTAATTTTTATAACAGCAAGCATTTAAATATGGTCTTTAATTTCAAAAGTAAAAAAATGATAAGAAAATTTTTTTGTATTCTGACCATATCTGAATGCTGCTATTCTTTTCTATTAAAAATGACGAGAACTCATTTATAACATGGCTTTTTTAAACATTTTTAATTTTATGGCAGTTTTACCAGTCTTATAATAATAGTTATATCTGGGATGCTTTAATTCTTAACTTTTTGAGACTGCTAGTAAAATTACTAAGTATAGTTAGTTATAGTTGAAATATATAATTTTTGGTCATGCTATGCTTTTATATCATTATAAACATATTCAGATATGATAAATCTATCTAAAGGAACTGCTAATTTTGAGAAGTGCTAAAAAAGTTCACATATCTTTAATCTTGAGAGTTAAGTTGATAACTTTTTAGTATTGATATTTTCAGTGTTTTTATGTTTTTTTTGATAACAAAAAGACATAATTTGTTCTATGGTAGAAGACATGCAAAAAATTAAATGTTAAAAAACACACATTTAATATTTCTTTAAAAAATTTCAATAAAAATAAAAACTGTGCATTATTTTAAAACAGAATATATCCAATGCTTAAAAGTAAATTTTTATTGCGGTTTCTCAGTACTCATCCTGTGTTACAATTATGTGTTATTAATCTTCTGAAATGTGTGATGGAAATTAGTGAAATTTAATTTATGTTCCAGGTAGCTGTATTGCATATGGACTTACTGCAGAATACTTTATATGTATTTGCTGAAACATCAACAGGCAATGGGTATGCTTTATTATTTGGCTTTTCAGTGCCATATTATTTCATTAAAATTTGTGAGTTATTTATTTTTAGAAAGGTAGTTTTTATAGAAAAATACTTTAACATTGTCAACTACATGGTAATTCGTAGATTGCAATTTTTTCTAGGTCCAAACCATCTATGTTATCAATTGATACCTTCTTGTCTACAGTTAAAAGATAACAAAAAAAGGGTCATCTCATTAGATAGATGGTCCAGAAGGTAGTGGCAGTGAACATGTTAAGTTAAGAATAAAGAAACTGTGTTTGATTATCATTTAAATTTTATTATAAGAAAGATTTGATTGCAATAAGGCAAAATTAAATTTTATCCATTTGCTCATATTTAATGCTCAAAATTATAAATATATATGTTTTTATCTTTGTATATATTATGACTCCTTGTATTAAAATGATGAGGATAATAAAAGGATTATTCTAAATGTAATTATAAAAGAGCAGCATTATATTTATATTACTAATTTATGATTTAAAAAAACCTTTAATGTTTTGGACAAATTATTTTGTGAAGAATTGGATGCATTGTTAATGAATCTTTTTGATGGTGTGTTCCTTTATCTATAAATAAAAATGTGCCCAACATTTTTGTTTTTATTATGAAATTATTTGGGATAAACAACACTTAAGTGCATTTGTATTATCTTTTTCTTGGGACTGAATAATCATCCTTGCATCAATACAGAATTGTAAGCCTATTGACACATGGGTACATTAGGTTTTTGGAATAGAATACTTTCTAGACAGAAAAACTGGACAAATAATTTATCTTGCTTCAAGGTCAGATTGGGGTTAGGCAAATGACTTTGAATTTTCAGATCAGATTTTTTTCAAACTAAAACACAGGTTGGGTAATGTAAAAATAATCATATTCTCATTTTGTAGTTCTTTTTTTAGTTTGAATAAGTTTTTATTGTGACAGGAGTTTTATTATTCTTGGTTTTATTTGTGTAGTGATGGCCAAAAGATAAGTTTTCATTTAGAAGGAGATATGTATGAATAAAAGATAATTATGAATTAATTTTTTATTGTAATAATGAAAAGTACTTATCCATTATACATGCACAACAAAAAAATCACCAAATTGTTAGTCGAGAAAAGGGAAAAATTGTCAAATAATGCAAACTTATGTCAAATTTAATGTTTAAACAAGTCAAATTCATGTTATTCACTTAACGACTTTGTTCATGTTCTGTTTATGTTCGTGGCATGTTTTGCCATTTGTTTTGCTTGGTGACTTGACTTGCATTTGGCAACATCTTCAGCCCATGTAACGGAAAAGTACCGAGTGAAACTTTAAATTATTTATGGTAAAAATTGGTGATTAATAAACTTAGAAGCAGAGTTTGCTCAATGCTAGATAAAAGATTATCTACTACATGTAAGAGTAAATCTTGTAATATTAATCTCTACACTGATCTAAATTTTCAGGTTTTTTTTTTTCATACCATTTTGAAGCATTAAATATTACAATTTTCTGGTGGTATTTTAAAATACAAAATGTAAATATTTTTTTTAATGTTTTTGTATTTTTCTTCAATAATCTGGTTTATTTAAAGTATTATCTATCATGAGAAAGTGCACTATATATTAAAAAAATGTTAATATTAATTATATTCTGTGATTATTGAATTTTTAATCATGAGATAAAATATAATATTTATTGTCACACATTTTAAAATTTTTCCTTTCTAGGCAAATGGTATATTTTATAAATTATTATGTTTATGGTTCCAATATATAATGTGTGTTAATCTTAGAAAGAGAAAATGCTCCATCTTGTTAAGGTTTTCAGTACTTTGCAGGTCTTTTACTGTGGAAGCACTTCTTTCTCTGTGCATCTTTTCTTGAAAAGGTTAATACTTAGCTTTAATATATAGTATAAAGTTGTAAACTCTTCAAATGATGTGTAGTATAATAATGTTAAATTGAAAGAACTTTGACTTTTTGGTACCAAATTCAGTGATGTTTTTTAAATTTAACAACTTGGTATCACAAAATTTTAACTTTGAATATGAGAAAATTTGGAATTTCCTAAGATTATATAAAAGTCTTATTGCTATCGTTGATAAGGAGGTGTTGTTTTTCAGTTATATAATCATCAACTTCTTTGACTGCTACAAAATAGCTGAAGATCTAGTATTTGAGCAATTTCTTACATACCATATTATTTTTTAACGAATCTCTTAGATTGACTTAATATGTTACTGTTGTATTTATAGAAGATTGAATAATTTTTATTAATAACAAATATTAATAAGCAACTACTGTAAATGAATGTCTGTTTGTGTTGTCTTGATTAAAAAAATTTAATTCCAAATTATTCTTATAGCATTAAATAAAATGTGTACCTAGAAAATTGAAGAGAATATTTGCAACTGAAAAAAAAACTCATATGTATATCGAATTTATTTCATCTATTAGCATGCATGTTTGTATGTAGAATATAGTTCTAAAAGTTATCTTAGAAAGTTTTTTAATTTTTTTTTTATTTGAATGTATTTCTCTTATGAATTTATGGTGTGGATCATTGAAGTTTTTATTTTTTAAGTTTTACAGTAAATTTCAATTTTTTAAAATTATTTTATTAGAAAATGGATAGCAGCTGATGTTGCACTTAATACTGATGGAAATGTGAAGATAAAATTTCAGAATAATGGTACACATGATATACAGCTATCTGAAAACTGCACAATTCAAGCTCCATTGGATACTGTTTGGAGTAAAGTCCCACCACTGCCGTTTAGAAGATCTGCCAAAGAAACATTCAGCATCCATATAAAGAAAAGTTCAGTTACTTGGTTTTTATCATCTTGTCAAGAAGAAAGGTAATTAAACACAGAGTACTATTGATTGCTGCAGCATAGCTCAGATTTTTTTTTTGTTTGTAGTACTGAGATTTTTTTCTATCTTGTTTATGAAAAATTGCTGTAGTAAAATTTGAATTTTCTGACATTCAAAGAAAGCTAGCTGGTTTTTTCTAAGAGTAATTTATCCTTTATTCTGTGCTGAGTTTTTGCTTTTTGAAACTGAAAGAACTATTACTCTAATTCAGTATAATATTAATTAAACCATGAATATGATTTGAGATTTGATATATTTATGTGAGAATTTATTTTCATAATTATGATTAGTGAATTGTATAATCTCAGGATTTGGGGATCAGAAATTCTGCTTTCATTAGGCTAAAGTTTGAATATGAAAGGTTTACAAATCCTAAGGTTTGAATATGAAACTACGCCATTGACATGATTTAAGCTAACATACACACACAATTTGCTACAAGTTTTGGTTATATTTGAAATGAAGTAAACTATTTTCGTAACTCCATGTCCATGACTCCATTAAATTGTCTTGTATAAACAGTGTTATTTTTAACCTATCTGAATCTTTTAAGAATTATTATTCTTAATATTTCTCTAAATGTAATTTAATAAAAATTTTAGTAGTTTACATTTAGATCTATTATTATGATTTACAATTCATTTTTATTGGTTTTATTGCTCTATTTAACTTAGTTGGTTGATAAATGCTTAGTTCTTTTCTATGGCAATTTATTTAAATTTTGTAATGTTTAAGTAAATAGTTTCTAACATAAATTTTGAATTATTACGATGGTACTTCTTAAAAGACATCTCTTGAATTAATTATTCTCACAATTAATACTCACATGCATGAAAATTGCATGTAAGTAAGTATCTTGACTTTCCCTAAGCATGTAAAGGATGGTCCTTGAATGTCAGCTACTTTAAAACTGTGTTATTTCTAGCTAATATATCCAATCTGTATAGGATGGTCTTCTGCCATTTGCTTCTTAAATTCTCTGTTTGTCATTTTGATTGAGTTTTTTTAAAATTCTTTGACCTTTAGCTGGAGTTTTCTATTGTATGTTATAGGTTTACAGGTTTATAATGACAATGCCATTCATAGTATAGAAATAATAAGTGCATTGTGATGAACCAAAATAATTAGATAAAAGACAATTAAGATAAAAAGAAATATAGTGAATTTTGAGGTAACTTAAGTGTGTAAAATTAAAGTAAATAATTGGCTTTAAATGTGTGCAAAGAGAAGCTGGTAAAAGCAAAAGGCTGGATATAAGATAAAGGCTATGCATTGTTTTGTATAAAATATTATATTGTCTTTCAACTTTTTGTTTTATTAATAATATTACATATTTTTCCTTTATTGAGCATATTTCCCCTTTCCAATCTGATTTTAGTCATTAGTTTTAATTTAAATGCTTGCAATTAATCTGTATAGAAATGATATACTGCAAGATAACAAAGATTATCAAAAGAGAAATTGCATGGTGAAAAGGAATATGAAACCAGTTCTAAAATATTGTTTACATGATAAAACTCACTTATATGGGCTTTTATTTTAAAAATATTTATGATTTCTTCCTACAATCTATTCATTGAAATGTGTGACAAAAAATTTTTAAGTATCTTAATGCATCCCTTTTGTTTTTAGAGATGGATGGTGCAAAGCTCTTAATGCTTTTGTAAGTTGCTTTTCTCTGTTTATTTACTAGTATACATTTTTAAATATTATTATAATAAGTGTGTATATTCCATTCAAGTTCAGAATTATATATTTTCCTTGTTTGATCTTGCATATAACCAATAATTATGACTGAATAATGTATTCTCTTAGAAATGAGCTTTTAAATTAAGTCAGTTGTTTTTAATTTTTCATCCAAATTTTGAAATTTTGGAAAAATATTGTAATAAATAAAAATTATTAAATTATTTCGGAACTCAATGTGAAAAATAGGAAAAGGTTATTACGGAATTTAAAATTCAGCATGAAGTATTAAAGTGTAAATTTCATCATAATTTTGTCTGTATCCAATTCTTATTACATTGCTGAATGTTTAAAGCTAACAAAAAACTTTGAACTCATTATGTCCTTATTTATAAAGATATTAAGCCTAGGTAATTATAAAAATTTTGACATGTAAGCATTGAAATAATTTTTTTAGATATTTATGTTTGGATTGTACTATTTAATCATAGTGTTTAATTTCTTGGCTAATTTTTATTTTATGTACGAGTAATTTATTTTGAAAACATTTTTTTAAATATTCATTTATTGAAATATTTATTATGCAGTTATGATAAAAATATAGTAATTAAATTGTTTAAGGTATCATAATATTTATCAAACAAAAATTGTTATTTATAGTCATATTGTCTAAATTAGTAACTAAATGTGCTGCATAACATATTCTTCAATAGCTGAACTGAAGAAGTAGCCTATTATTATAATTTGATATGACACAGAGCAGAAAATTGATCACCATAATCACATTATTTTGGTTTCCATAACAATTTTCAATTATTAAAAGTGCATACTAGGAAATTTCATCAAGAAGTTTGTTAATATGTACCATACAGTGCACTGTTGCCATTTAGCCATAAAATTTATCTAATAATACTGTTGTATTTGTTTAATAACTAACTTCTAAAAAGTAACTTAACACACACAAAAAAACTAATTTAATAATCTTAAATGTTTTTAAATTAATACTTTGATAAATTCAAAAATTTGTTGCAATTGCTATGTACAATTGAGAATATGCATTTAAAATCCTAATAGTAGTGAATGTTTTAATGTAATTAAAATAGAGTATAAAATAAATCAAAGAATAAAAAATAAACAAATTCATTTAAATTTTTAATTGAAAACTTATAATTGTATCAAAATTCGTATGCAAAAAAATAAAAAAAATTGTCCTTAATATTGTGAAGTATAATTGTACAATGTGCAATAAAGGTTTTTTTGTGGATATAATAACTTGATGATGTAGTGCATTGTTCATATTCCTCATAAATATGAATAGACTATTGTTTGATTGTTAGTTTTTTTGTTTTTAAATCAAGTTCAATTTGTATTTGATTATCTAGCAGGTTCTGTAAAATTACTTTTGAAATCAAACAAGAATCTCAAAGATGTTTTCAAATCACCTCTGTATTCAAGGCTTTTCTTTTACTTTATAGACCAATCGTAAACCACCCCCATATGGAGATTATGACAACTGGAATTATTCTGCTGAGTTTGAAACTAAGCTACCAAAACCATTTCACCCTCGCAAATCTCTTACTCCTCAGCATCGCTCAGGATTCTACTCAGTCCAAGAGCCTAGAAGGAACAGTTCTAAATTGCCTGAAAGTTCACGAACTGAGTATTATTCTGGGTTTTATTCTCCACATGAGCCAAAGAGAAGCTTGAAATTTCCGGATGCTATTGCACCACAACACCGATCTGGATTTTATTCTGTTCACAAACCCAAAAAGAAAACATCTGATGAACCCACCATTTCTTTGGTTACTCCACAGGAAGATACTGTGGCAAAAACTGAACCTGAGAACATTCGCTGTCGGTGGTGCTATGTTGCATTTGGGTGCCTTTGCAATGTTTTCAGTTCCTGTTTTCATCATTGTTGTGTGAATTTTGCTGCAGCAATTTGAAAGGGGTTTCTTAGTATAGTTTTTATAGTTTTAGATTTGCTTTTTTGTTATTATTATTTGTGCATGCATTAAAAACCAGTTAATTAAAGAAAACTAAAAAAAAGACGGAAGGGTTACAGAAACCAGACCAAATGTTAATTTAAAATGATTTTATATTTATTATTCATCTAGTTACTAGATGTATTTTTCCAATATTCTGTAAACTTTTTTTAATGACTTGTTTGTAAAACTGAAATTCTTTAACTGATTTTTTTCTCTCTCCATATTATTGGATTAAGTAATAATTTATAGACATTTTCAAAATATGTTTAACTTTTTATTTTTTTGAAATTTAACAAAAAGTTTGTTTAACCATTTTTCTTTATTTGTAAAATTTTGTTTCCGGTGCAAAAACCATTGGTGAATAGTACTTTGGTGTATTGTTCCTTTCCCATGCATGCACTAATCTTATGAGTAGCTTTGGAAGTCTTAATGCCTCAGTTAGAAGCCTTTGCTTTAGTGTTTCTATGCAAAAAGGAAATTGTCTTTGAAGAAAGATAAAACAACAACATTGTATTGAGTATAAAATTCTCTTAATATAAAATATTTTACAATTTCGTTTTATTTCTGCATTTATTCTTAAATTCAAAGAAAAATTGTCCATTAATTATTTATCAATCCAATTAAATATTTGAGTTTTGAAATCTATATTTTTGTAATTTCTATAATATTACATTATTTAATACATTTACAATTTTATTGCCAGATAATTGAGTTGAATTAATTTATTTTTTTAGGTTAAGTAATTTTTATTAATTTAGAGGATTCATTGAGGTATAAGAAATAAATTTAAGAAAAAAATTAATATAAATTTTTTATAATATTTATAATAATAAATGATTAATTAAAGAATGTAAAGTTGTGATTAATATAAATAAAAAATGTTAACTTTTAGTGAATTAAAAAAAATATTTTTAAAAGTCTTTTCTTAAGGATAATTATATCAAATTTGGGTTGAATATAAATGACAATAAAATTTATGCATTATATTAATAAATTTTGATATTTATGGGATTAAATTCCTTATGAAATGGCTCTTTTATAATATGTAATTTTCGAGCATGGCTTTTAAAAGAGACAAAAACTGATGAAGCAAATTCGGCGCAGATGTTTCATGGAATGTGCCAATTTCTGCAGACAATAATTGATTAAAATAAAGAAGAAAAAAAAGCATTTAACTGTATGAGGACCTTAACTGAAATAAACAATTAAAGCTATGATCTTAACTAAATATCTTCCAAATGAAGGAAAAATTAAAAAATTCAAATAAAATAAATCAAAACAAAATAATTTTAATTATTATATGAAAATTTTAAAAAGTATTTTACCATTTGGATCGAACAATCTAAAGAAGAATTAATTCAAAACATGTAAATTAGAAACAAAATAAAAATTTTTGGAATTTATTTACGGGTAATTTTTTTAACATTGTAAAATGTCAAATATTTTCTTGTTAATGTTTGACTGGACTTATAAATCACTTGAATTTTTCATCCCTTTTTTTATTTAATTTTTTTACTTGATTCTTTTTTTTTCTGCTTTTTTTACTTGCTTTAAATTTTGTTTTTAGCGCAATGTGCAATATTTTTCCTATATTATTTGACTCTACACCGAGTTTGTGTTGGGGATTTACTTATTTTTGTGTGTTTTTACTAGTCTTGTAGTGTATTCACAGTATTTATGTGCATAATTTACTTTTTTTTATTTAAATATTTCATATCATATTTGATTTCATTACTTACATTATTTCTGTTTTACTACTCATTTTATTTCATTTTCTTTTGAAATATGCACTTCTGAGCTTTTGATTTTTTTAATAGTTACTTACTTAAATGTTATATACAGAATTTATATTGAATATTCATTAAGATTTACTGAGATAAAACTGAAAATATAAAGTATTTGGTTACCACTTCAATGTATTTAGAATTATATATATGAAATTCTTATCAAAATGGACAACCCCCTTTTTAAGGTAAACAAATTATCTGTTTTTCAATATTTTGAGCTTGATAGAAATTCCCTTCTGTATAAAAGAATTAATCATCTATTATGAAGATTATTACTCACTTATTCCTTTCCTTTTATATATTAAAATTTTCTATACAATTTTACTGTTTGATAACAGTTGTTAAAAACTAAAACTACTTATCAAAACGTAATTTTTAACTATGTTATTATATGTTAGTATTTACTTTTACATGTAAAGAGAAAAAAAAAATGAATGCTATATATTTATGCGAAATTTTAATTTCAAAGATGTTTTTACCTTTATGATCTCTAACCTGAAAACTAGTCTAAGATTGATATGATCTCTAAAACTTTTTACAAAAAGAGCTTTGAAAAAAATAGATCTCTAGTCCAAGAATTATAGCCTGATAATGTTTTAGGATTGATTTTTCTATCTTTATATTATTTTTTAATGTAATCTTAATTGTAGCAATAATAATATATACACAAAATGTGTATTTAATATCTTTACAATATATATGTTTATAACCTCACTTATTAAAACAACAAAAGTATTGTAGAATAAATTTAAAAATATTTTGAAAAACTATTAAAATTGGAGAAAAAATTGTTTACAAGTTGTTCTTTTTTAATACTGAAAACTTTAATTTCAAACTTGCTTGTGAAAATTATAATTATTAAGTAAAAATCTATTAAAAATTTTAATTAACATTTTATTTGAAATCTTGTATTATTGAAGAAGTAATTACCTATCAAATTTGGTATTTGTAAGTCCAACATTATTCTTTTGAAGGTCTTACATGATTATTGTTTATACATAAATAATGCTTGACATAATTTGCAAATAATATACCAGCCCATAAACAACATTCTGCCAAAAAAAATTATGTTGTAAATTGATGCCTATTTACTTTTAAAATTAGTAATATTATCATATTTTTAAAATAAAATTTGTGAAAATTCTTATAGTTTTATTATTTTAAATGTATTGATTTGTTTATAATACAAGTACAATTATAGACTTGTCATGCATTTGAAATGTATTATACTTTGAATTTCTAGTCTTTTGATTTACTGGTAAAGCTTTTCTAAATGTATGCAAAATATTGTTTTTTTAAGCCTACATTGAAAAAAAAATTGTGGAAGTTATTTTACTATATCTATTACCCCGGATCTAAATATACCTTTTATCATAGTATTACCGAATGAACTGATTTGCTGCAATTTTTTTATGCTAATTCTAGTTTTTGGGCTTGATGATTCCAGTTGCAGATTCATTTGAGGATAAAATCTTCTTCTGCATATATAATCCATAAGTTTTAACCAGAGGGTATTATTTCATGTGCTTTCCTTGTCATTAGACCATAATTCAAAATTATAATATCCACCCTAAATAGTCTTAGGAGGTACTACAAAACAGTATATTTTAAGAACAAAATTTTTAAAAGATAGTAGAAACATAACACCATTAAAAAATCATTAATTAAAAGTCAAATGGAAATTAATGTAAAATTTTTTGAAATAATTTTAATTCTTGAAACCCAAAAGTACATTATCATTTTTTGGAAAAGAAAAAAAAAATGTTAATTGATATGTCGCATTGACATATCAGTACCAAAGACAATATGCATTTATTAAATTAATCAAAAATATTTTTTTAGTTTCAGAATAAAAAAAAAAAACAATCGTAAATTAATGATCTCATTTATATGTGTTTAGAATTTTAGAATTTCTAAATATATATACATGTGTGTGTTGGATTTTGTTTGTATCTTCTATTTGTTATGAAATTCATTAATACATTTTTGAAAGCTTTTTAACAATAATAATAATGAAAAAATGTTTTTTGAAGCTGTTTTTTTTTCAAGTGTGCTATTACTGACTCTCGAATGTCATGTAATGTAAATGAAAAAAATATGAAATAATTTGTACTGCCTTAAAAATGTGGCTTAAACTAGGTACTTTTTCATAACTTTTTTTTAATTATAAATATATTTTGATTGAACAAAATTTTTTTAGGTATGAATTATTATTACTAATTATCTATCTCATTTTTTAAAAAAATATCTCGAAAGATATTGAAAGCAATGTGATATCCCATTCTCTAAACCATATTATGCCCTCCTCCAAAAAAATCACTTTATCATAAGAAATCAGTGGTCATAGTTACTTTGCTGAATATTAAATTAAAAAGATATTTAATTGTGATTCAAGAAACTTTATCATTTTTCTAATGAGATAGAAAAAGATAAAAGGAGACAAAATCTCCCCTTTCTAATTTAAGTATTAAATAAAACAATTTTGAATATAACTTTTATTTCTTTGATTTCAGTAATGTTTCCTCAATTAGAATGAAATTGCTCAAAATAGTTGATTTAAATCATAATTGTTTGTAGTTACTTTTAATATGCAGATTTTCAACATTTAAATCATATTTTATTTGTTTAACCATTTTAATATATATAAATATACCTTTGTTGTATAATCCTAAAATTTAGAGACTTTTTTTTTTTTTGAAAAAATTAAATACTCTCAACATCACGGTGATCTTTTCATTTTTCCTTTCCCTCATTAATATTATGTATGAGGAATCAATTTCATAATTTTTAGTGATTACTTTAAAAAATGAAATTTATAAATATTTTTAATAATAGCAAAAAAAAAAAAAACATTCTTTGTATTAATCTCTAAAATATAATTTTTTTACACAAATTGTTTGAATTTTTAATTGCTTGTGCTTAAACTATTTTAAATAATACAAATTTCATGTGAAATTGCATTATTTTTTATCAATCAAAATATATTTTATAAATGTTGTATTTTTCATATCTAATTTTCTGTATTAATGTTAAGATATTTTGATTGATTTTAAAGAAATAAAGTGCCTTAAATCCCATTTGTTCTATTTATTGCTTTACCTTTCAGAATTTTACATTAGCATTATTTCAATCTAATGGCTCACCATTTATTAAAAAGAAAATATCACTAAACTTTGATAAAATATATTCAAATAAATACAAAGACGAAAGGGCACAAGGATTTGAGAATAAACTCGATAATTTAAGACCTATAATTAGAATTATAACTCCAGATCAAGTTAATATAAACTCTAAACTGTTTCAAATTAAATGCTGATCTTTTTTCAAATGCGAAAGTTTGTTTTCACAAACATTGTATAGCTCAATTTCTTATGGAGATACATAATTTGCTTGAACGTTACATACTAAATGCAACAACACTTTTGAAGTTCTAGTGACATGAAATTTATTAACTTGTTATCTGGCTTTTATGGAAAATTAAATGCTGTTAATATATCTGTTAACCACAAAATTTTACTTCTATCAAATTCTTCCATATAGATTACTGTAATAGTTTAGATAAATGTTATTTTTAATTGTTTTAATAACTCACTACTATCTTAAATTAACTATTACCTTCAATTTTAACTATATAAAAGAAGCCAATCAATTTTATTTATAACTGTTATAAGTAAATGCAAAGCTGGAGCGGACTCTTCGCCTTTCTCCATTGGGGCATTAATTCCATTGTTGGGATTTTTGGCATTATTAAGCAAAGGAAGTATTTAGTAAAATTTTAATTTTTGTTTTGTTTTGTTTCAGTGTAAAGAATTACTTACTTCAAAACTCGCAGACTTCTCTTCCGAGACAATAGCAATATACCAATGAACCCAGACATACATGGAAATTCATTCAAAAAAATTCCATATAAGATTGTTGTGATACATACATGTTAAGATTGGGCTCAATCATATTTAAGAATTTTAATTTTATATATACACGCAATAAATTTACATACACATAAAGGAAATATCTATTAAGGCACGCTGAACTAATTCGAATTTTCGAAAATTGAGTGACATTTATTTTTCTATGCCAGTTTATCACTTTTAATTCACTTTAGTACAATTTACAAATAAAACATATTTTACTGGAAGGAATGCCAAATGATATCTCTGATACTCAACTCACTGAAGAAAAGTTAAAAAAAAAAAAAAAAAAAAAAAAAAAAACTATTGGTTTCAATTGTTCCTAATTTCGCTTGCTGTCCACTAATCTAAGATTTCTTTCTTTCAAGTACAAGCTAATTACTGTGATGGTATCTTAATAAGTCAGTAACAGTCACTAGACACCAGTGATCCCTTTTGTCTAATGCTTACTTTACGCGGCTACAATCCAAAAAGTCCAAAGTTTTATTGAGATTGAATCACTTATCACATAATATGTAATTGCCTGCTTTCTCAAATATCTCCAGACTTCGGCTTTCTCATGCCGGGGGAAATTCAAAATTTTCCGGTCACTTCACTGCCTGTACCAGTTTTATAGATCTCAGCTTGATCTAAAAGAAGGAGACACCATTCATGAATTTATTGGAGTGGGAGACGATTTTGTTCTGCTTCAGTAGCATAAAGTTGTATGCTTTCACATCTCAATTCTAGAAGCACTATCTTCTCCACTGTCCAATATTAAGTAACCGATGATGACATTGATCTTCCTTTTGATTGGTTTGCAGTTCCAAAGAAAGAATGTTAAAGCAATCATCGAAACATCATTCTGAGTGAATTTAAAATATATACATATCAATCCGAGATGTTCTCGAGTAGGTTGGATGTCCTACTGGTTTCTTTTTATATTTTCTCACTTTAATATCTTACTACTTTCTCATATACGAAGTATAGAGCAAATATTGAAATGTTCAACAACAACAAAAATAAAGTTTTGAGATTTTGATGATTTTTCAGGTTTTAGACCTCTCAGTTCGAAAAACATGTATATTTTTTTAAATGCTGGTCTATCTTCCGCCTTTTGATCAGTGGCAAAGATCAATTAAAAACGCTTTGATACAGACGGATGAATTTTGGTCCTTCCACCAAATTTATAGATTTCTATTGAATTTTAAACAAAATTCACACAGAGGACATCTAATTTACCAACTTTTCTAATATAAATTAAAACAATAACAACAAATTGAAGAGATCTGGGTAGATAGAATTCAGTATACAGATTAAACATCTACAGTGTGGATGCTTGTCATAAGTTGAGCCAAATCGAACATGGGATTGACCGTCTGTCGTTCAGTGCTTTCAGATGCATGTCTTCGTGGTAAATCTAAAATGCAATGACCTAATTCATCAAATTTGGTATATGATTTTGGACTAAAGCATAAATCTGAGTGAAATTTTTCTTTCAATCGATTTCGGACAAAGCATCTTAGACAGAAAATCCGGTGCTACACCATGGATTAATTACAAAAAATTTTTTGTCAAGGATCAAGATAGATTCTGTAAAAATGATAATTTCTTTGAAAATTTAATAATTATTAAGGTTAATAACTAATTGAAAACTGATATTGTACAGCAATGCAAGGCGTTCTCAGGAACAATGCTTTTATTAGAGGTTAGGCTAGGAAGTTTTGGGGAGATCATTCTCTCTGATTTATAATTCTGATTTAATAAATTTCAATTAAATGACAAGTTTAAAAATAACAGTTTCTGAATGATAATTAGATCTTCACAATTATTCAAGCAAAGAAGGAGGGAGCAAAATTTATTTATTACTTATGTTTACATTTGCCAATACACAACATACTCTAATTACATTTTTATAAATTGCTTTAAACTCAAAAGGTAGTATGATTGTCCTGTCAATAATTTTTGTTCTAAATGTTGCCATCTCCGACAGAACTAGGAGTATTTACTAAAATATATTATATGGATATATATATAATAATATACACATATATACAAGATACAATATAATACATATACAATACATATATATATAAGATTTATATACATAAATATATATATAAATCTTATTACATGGTTCCCTAGCTTTAATGTTATAAGACAACCTAAACTAAAGATTATTCTTGCTAAATAATCTGATTAATTTAATGAAATTAAATGCAGTATTAAACTTTTTAGTGCAATAAAAATTTTTGAATGATAGTTCATGTTATGAGACACAGCGCATTTTATTCCATCACGATAAACATAATTCTGAAGCTATTGATTGTGATCATTAATGTTCAAATCTAGACTAAAGAAAACAATATTTCATTTTTTAAAAGTACGTCAACATTGCATCTTCTAGAAATTACAGAACTGTTCTTCGAATGCGTTTCCATAAACAATTTTTTGAAAGAGTTTGGATCTCTGTCCCACAGTTTTCTATTGATCTCAGATGTTTTCACCTTTTGAAATTCAGTTTTGATTCACGTTAAAAGTAACTGCTGAATTTCTTCCGAAATTCCAGGTGTAGAATAAAATCTATCGTAATAAAACTAAATCAGCCGATACTTCCAATTTGAGATATGGAGCATATTTTCAGAGGGACTTCTCAAGAGTTATGCATAACGATGCAATTTGAAGCTGTCCAGATTCCCTGAAGCACATTGTGTAAACATAGCATTATAAGCATGTTATGGTGCATCATAAATTACAGCACTAATACCGTTACCGCAATTTTCTAAAATGTGGAATTTTGAAGATATAGACAGACTGTCGTAAATTTGCGATAAAAGTTTTGTCACTTTTACCTTGCGTCTGTTGGTGTATGTTAGCTTCAAACTCTAATTTATTTAAAAATTAGCGAAAAGTAGATACAAACTAAATTTTAAAATGATACAGAGCCAACACTATATGATTATTCACAAAATTCGTGATGCCACCTGGTTCATGACAAACATAGAAATTTGCACACATATGTGTGCGAATTCCTGTATCAACAGGTATTGGTATATTTTAATATTGATATACCCCACTTTCAAACAAATTGTAAGTAACATAGCAACAAATTTCCTTAACAAAATCGATATCCATGTTAATAAAACAATTAATAGAAAATACTCTCCCTTACTCAAATTAAAAGGACATCATATTGTTTTATTAATGAAAACAAAAAGGCAAATCCTTTTAAATATTGTGCTTCTCCTAACTTTCTTAAAGCTGAATTTACACTCAACTAGCTACAAACTATCTTGTGAAAACATTTATACGCTGAAATCGTATAATAGCTAGTACTTGTCCCGTCGAGACAAAAATTTGCCGTTTTGCACTTTTCAGCACATGGGCGATCATCCTTCTGCCCATGCGTGATTTATTGGAATCTTATAAGTAGCTGCTTGCAAACGACCTTTACTCGAAATTGAAAGGCAGTTTGATTAACTGGGCAAACAATAGTTTATATTTAAAGCTACCTTAACTGCTGACCTCTCCACTGCACCCCTTCCACCATGGAGATTGCAATGCTTTGTAGTGTAACGACTAATGGACTAAAGACCTTTCACAGAAAGATAAGCATGAAATGGTTATGTTAGCAATGGTTTATAATTCAGATAGGACAAGAGATAGTTTCCAAATGAAAACGAGAGCTCCTAAACCGTCATAAGTTCATATAATTAAAGTTGTCCTGATTTTAAAATTTCAAAAAATAGTTTGCTTCCAAGCAATATAATAATCTGATTTAGTGCCTTAAAATAGAAGTTGTTTATTTTCCTTTCGCGTTAGAAAGAAAAAGGTTTCTCAAAATGATTTTCCACATTTTTACTATCATTTCTTTAAATGAAGGGTTGGGAGAAATAATGATGTTAAAGGATTCGTTAACATAAAAAAAAAGTTGAATATCGTATGAATACTGAGATAAATTTAATGGGTAAAATTTAAAGTGTTAATGGCACTAAGAAATCAAGCTTACTGTAAGAATTAATGACATTATCAAGAGGTAATATACAAAAGCGTAGGGCTGAGGCTCGTAAACCGAAAGTTTTTTTTTTCCTTGTTTTCTTGTTTCTGATTCAATGAAAATATTTCAAGATTTACTTGGGAGGATTGCCAACTTCATATAAGAAATCGGTCGATAACCATTGCCATTCAGAAGAACGGTCAGCACTCAGTTTGACATTCACCCCAACACCACGCCATTAGTATGTGAGCGTGAGATGTTATTTATAGTAATGTAATAAAGAAATAAATATTATAGTGGTAATTCCGATAATAAAGTTTTCTAAAAATTATTATGAAGAATTTTTTTTTAGAATTACACAGCATTATTTTAGAAATAACCAATATTTATAAAAATTAAAAAAATAACTGCTCATTAATTTTTTACAAAATCTATTAGAATTTTCGAAACTAGCATTAGATAATAATGTTGGTAGAAGAGTGCCATCTATCGGAAAAAACTGATGCTCTTTAAAAGTTTTATTCAGTCTTAATGATTTTTGGAAACGTATTTCTTCCTAAATTCATTCACACCCTCTCTTTAAAATTAAATAATAAACCAGGGCTTTAATTCCAAAAGTTCGGATTTGTGTTAGGAGTGGTAACTGTGAGAATGGTTTCTCCGAAAATCAATTCTACGAGAATCTATGTGCATAAAACATCATTTCGGAATTCTTCAATTCATACATTTTTAAAGAATATTTCATTTCATTAAAAAAAGTTCCAGAAATTTATAGTTGTTTTAATTATTGTCTTTAATCCGTTATTATGGAAAATTATCATTAAGAATTATTTTCTTATGAGCATGTATCTTACATGTCTGTGTAACATTATGAAATAATGTTTGTTCAGTATCCATTCTATACACTTGGAGCGCTGCGATCGTTCTCCAAACCTTTAAATGTAGCCTGTGAGAATATGAAGTTGCTCTCCTTTGTAGATCAAATATTCAATTGCTTCATATCATCTATATTTACTATGATGGCAGCCATCAATAATTCTGTTAATAGCTAGGATCATTTAGTTTCGACAAAATTTGGTCACTTGTTAATCTATACTTTGTTAATTAAGCCTCCTACGCCAATACTATATTTTGAGTGAAATTTATTTTTTTTGTAGTGGTGTACTAATCGAGGTTATTTGGGCTTAGCCATTCTGATTATAAACTGCTTTTATGACTGAAAATAATTAGCGATCGCAGCGCCAAACGTTGGAGTTAATCATTTCAGAGGCATTAGAATATTGATCGATGTATCAGCTGTTAAAGTTTAATCATAAGAATAAAGCAGAACGAATAAAGGAGATCATTTAAGTGTCGTCATGAATAGTTAATTAAAAAAAAAGCAAAGGAAAACAAAGTTGCTTCTTTTGTAACTTTAATTACTATCACAATTTTACAAAATTAGTGTCAATGGAACTCATAATTTAATTTACAGACGACATGTCAACTTACAAATATTAGCACATTTACAAGTATCATAAAGATCATCAAGAATTTTCAGAAAAATTTTAATTCCAATTCTATAATTTTTGTGCAAGTTAGCAAACTATTCTCTTGTTAGTTTAGAGAAGTGGACCTATATATCTTTTAAACCTCATCTTAATAATAGAGTCAAAATTCAATAAAGAACAGTTTGGATGCCAAAATTATAAGATTTTTTTTTTTTTCATTTATAATATGAGACGTTTGTGAATAATAGAAAGTCTATGCCTAGGAATAGATGGATGGGGTGGTCTGATAAAGCTAAAAATTTAAAACTGGGCATATATAAACAAATGGGTTAAACTCTTGAATGGGATTTAATAATTAGTGAAAGTTTGATGATGACCAATCACTTGAACTAGCTTTGAAGGGAATTGGAACATCCAAGAGCAATTAATGGTCAGTGCTTTATGTGGGTTGGCTGAATTCTTTACCATAGTTCATTCCTGTGCTTTTTTTCTTTAAATTAGATTAAAAAAATTCTGAGATTATATTTTCACATAGCTAATAAACAAACTTTGTCAACCATGGTCACATACTATGTAATGATATATATTTCCATTACACATGAATGGAGAACATCAGTTACTTATAAGTTACTGCTCATAAGTTTATCTAAAGAAAATTCATCTGAAGGTTAAGTGAAATCAAAGCAATTTATTTCTTTAAATTATTTGTTTTGAATAGTAACTTCATTTTATCACAGAATCATATTCACATAAATTAATGTGATATATTCAAGAATTTTTTTTTATATAATTCATGTGCTGAGAAAATTTAGAAATGTATCAAAGGAATGCAATAACTGGAAATAAATTTGATAAGAAAATCAGTATAAGTATTACACCTATTAGTAATAGTCTTTATTTCTGTAAAGTTATGACTATTCAGAATTTTTTTTTCTTCATTAAAACAATACAAATAAAAAATTCAACTGAATAAAAACATTTTACCCGTGTATTATTATCTTGCTTGAAAAAGAAAAGGGGGAAAAAGACTTAAAATATATATTCTTAGCACTTGAATATATTTTTTGAATTATACTTTATATTTAAAAAACAAATGATTGTTTCTTAGCGATGAGTAACTGTGGTAGCTCTACATTGCATACAATGTTACATATTTTTACAAATATGATTTATTTGTTAATTTTCCTTTATCTAATACAAAAAGCGAGAACACTTCTTTTAATTTTCTTTTCAATTTTGAATATTTGAAAACTGTTTTCAGTGTTTTAGTTGTTACCAGTACATGGTCACAAATTTCATGTCTAGATGCAGAAGACACAAGTTCTTTGGTACATGAAGTATCTTTAATCACAATCTTTAAAAATTTGCATTAGAATATTATTTAAACCAAATCAGAAAGATTTTCATTAAATACATATATCAATTTTACCAGCAAAGCAAAACCTAAAAAATGTTATTAACCTTTTCTTAAATGAAGCAGGAATCTGAAAACTGTTGATCACAAACTATACTACTATTCAAAACAGAATAGTTCCTCTATAGGCATATCTCAATTTGAAGTTCAAAACAATTTTTTATGCCTTCATAAAATAAAATATTGTATAAAATATTTAATTTATTAAGTCAAATTATATCACAATAAATCTCAGAGTAATCAAGTTTTATTGAGAACAATCAATAATATTATTCTATAAATGTTAGGAACATTACCCCGGAAATGTACATAATATGATTTGTATAATTTAGATATAAAAACAAAACGCAAACTTTACTAAAGATAACCAGCTTTAATATGAGGAAAATAAGAATGAACCGGTTTTCAACTCTGTCACTTCGCCAAATTAGCGAAAACGCGCTAAAGCTGGCAAATTTGTTTTCAAATCTTATTTGACTACGTCAAGCCGTGTTTTCCGACGCACCGCGTGTACCAAAACGTTGGCGTTGTTAGCGATTTTTGAAAAATTCGCTAAATTTCAGGATTAAACTACGGTCGTACCGAAAATAATAATGTATAGTTATTTTTGAACTTACTGTCAAATCGTCAGAATAAAAATATTCGAATATAAATATCTCAAAACAACTTATAAAAATATCACTATTTTATTATCATCAAATTTTTATCCATATAATACATTTAACCAACTTTATAATAAAAACACTAATGATTAACAAAAATTAATATGATATAGTCATTCCATTGCAGAAACGAAAGATATTGATACATTATCCAATAATGAAATACGTAATCGAAATGAACTTGTTCGAAATTTACTTCAGTTTAGAATATAAATAAATAAAAAATATTTAATTCTTTTTAAGCATACTGCTTAAATCTGAATGAAACCCGAATAACGCACATCCAAGATTTTCACAAATTGAGCATTTTAAATTCTCTCTTAACGGCTTTTTAATTTTTTTAACCATTCCGGTGTTTGCAGCGATGTCATTGCTTCTGAAAAAATAAGTAAAACAGAATAAATAGAATAGAGAAAAAATATAAACTAAAAAAGAAAAGTAAATAAAAAAAATACCCAATAGTAATCTTGCCCAGAGTTGTCTCAATAAGAATGTGGAAACATTGATCTCAGTTTTTAATTTTAGCTACTGTGACTGAAGGCGCTGCGATCGCTTATCAAACTGAATTAAACTTTTAATTCTCTTTATGGCGTAATTCAGCTGACGTTCAAACGAACTTCTGTATCGGCTTTATTTTGTAATTTTCATCTCTAGTTCTTATAAAATTGTGGAATTTATTTTTAATTTAAAATTTTGATACTACATAGATATTATGGCGATAATTGTTCGTTGATCATTCTCAGTTGTTGGCATACGATAGCAGCGCCATGAAGAATTAAATGAATGCAAACGTACAATTAGTTTAACTGCCATTAAAGTTAAAATAAAATGCAGAATTATTTCATCATGCCTCTGCAAAAGATTTTTCTGGCGTATTGCAGTAGAGTTGAAAGAATATCGGATTATCAGAGCAATTATTACAGTTTTCTTTTGCCTTTGCCATCGGTTTAATTAATCTTCCTATGAACTTGTAAATTTTTTATTTTAATTTTAAATTAACTTTCTAAAATTTTGTCATAAACTAATTTTCTTTATTTTCGTTTGTTATCCTCCCACCTTGTATTCTGATGTATTCTGATGATGATTAGGTGTGTGCCCAAAGTGGCGTTACACCGGTGAAAAGCTTACAATTACAATTAAAAAATCTAATTTAAATAGCGA
>JAPMOQ010033143.1:36085-49552 GCA_026543055.1 Argiope trifasciata
TAAATAAAACAAATAAATAAATATAAAAATATAAATAAAGAATAGTCTATTATCCGGAACAAAAAGCTTCAGATACAGAGCTCTTCCTGCAATTTTACAAACAAAATATTCTCCACTTTTAGCAGGGCTTGAATTTTTTTCTTGAATTTCTTTCAAACTTTGACGAAAGGCAAAAAATAAAGTCCATTTAAAGTCTAAAACTGGTAAAAAACATTTACACTAAAAATGATTTGTCACAAGGTATAACCGAGAAAGAGTTCTTTTCCTTTTGCCAAAAAGAGAAAAAAAAATGGAGTGCAAGGCGATTCAGATAGGCGACAATAGGATAAATTATTATTCCGTTTGGAAAATTTTGCTTTCGTTGTGAAACAGGAAATCCAAAATATTTTGGGCTTCAAAAGACAGTTTATTATTTGACAAAATTTGAGAGATAAGTTGATGTGGTTTAATAAAATTTCTGAGGTGTTGAAGAATAGGGCAATGGAAAATGTAGTGGGGAATATCGTCATAATCTTTACCACATCTACAACTACAGTTCCTCAGATTGAATCTTTTAAGGTAATGCGGGGAAAGTCCATGGTTAGTGGTTAACTGGGCTAAATATTTATTGTCAATGCATCTATTTCTTTTTACTTGAGTAAATATATTGAAAGTAAAGCGGCCTGTTTCATTATTTTCCCATCTTGATTGCCATTCATCAATGAGGATTTTACAAAGACGATTTTTGATTGATATGTCGGATTCTCCAAGGTCATAGCCTATTTTAGGTTTAATCGTAGCAGCTTTGGCAGCCAGATCAGCTAGTTCATTGCCTTTGATACCAATGTGGACTTTAACCCAATGTAGTGAAATATTATCATCTATCAGACTTTTAACATCTTCTATTAAATTATTTTTTGGATTAAATTTTTGCAGAGCCTTTAATACACTCAGGCTGTCAGTGAAAATGTGATAATGCAAATTCGGTTTGTTATGGTTTTTCCAATTTAAAGCTTGATATATTGCAAAAAGTTCTGCTTGAAAAACTGAGCAGTGATTTCCAAGTCTAAAATGAAACTCTTCAATTTTATCTTCTCCCTCAAAAACACAAAAAGCCGCCCCAACTTGTTCATTCCTTTTAGAACCATCCGTATAGATGGAATATGGAGCTGTCACTCTAATAACATCCCACTGCACCTTTACGATCTTACTTGGATGAATCCACCTTGTATACCCCCACCCCCCACCCACCCACACACACGCACGCACCCACACACGCACGCACGCACCCCCCCCACACACACACTTGAAGCAACACTTTCTAAAGTACAAAGCCTTCACATGGCTGGAATGAGTCATCCGAGGAATCTGATTTTCTCAAAAGCCTAAGGGGGAAAGCGATGTAGTTTCAAGCCATCTGTATAATAAACACGTCGTTTGGCTGCTATAAAATTCTGTTTCAATTAAATATAAAGAAGTTTTATCTTTAAAATACTTTTTAAAATTCAAATCAGAAATTTAAAACTTTATTCTAGCAGTTATATCATGAAATATCTACACAATGCTCCATTTGAAAGCAGCTACTACAGTCTAATTTTAAAATATTCTGCAGAATTAATATATGTTATTTATTTATTTCTTTTTTTAAATGAGCATACATAAGATAATTTAACAATTTTGTTTAAAAACATTTTTGCATGAGATATGTAAGCTCACACAAGAAAAACTCAAAGGATATTTTGGAGTGCAATATCTATAACTTTTCTTATATATCTTAAAATTGGTTTAACTTTGTCCTGGATAAGAAAGTTTAACCATTTTATTTCAAAACATTTTACGTGAAATATACAAGTTCTTCCAAGAAGCAAAATTCTAGTCAAAGGATATTCTGGTGTGCAGCATCTATATAATTTTTCTGATAAATCCTAAATAGTGATGAATAAAACAGTTTAAATCCTTTTATTAAAAAATCATTTTAAAATGAAGTATGCAATCTCTGATAAGATGCAAAACTAATTAAGAGATATTCTTAAATGCAATTATTACAATTTCACATAAATTTGTAAAAAATATCAGGGAAAAGTCAATTTATTTAAAAAGATTTTTACCTGATAAAAGCAAGTGAAGACTTACTAAATTTTTGAATGAATTGTGTGACTGAAATTATTTTTTTGCAAAGTAAGTTAGAAAGGCAAAGAAAGAAAGGACATAATAAACACATACGTTATTTGACGTGATGCACACATAATCACTAATGAACTTTATTTTATATGCTTCACAACAAACTACATAAAAATAAATTATCAGAATACAGCCACTTGTTCAGGAAATTATGCCAATTTCTTATAAAATCTTCCTCTCTTAAAGGCAATTTATTAGACTTGTGAAAGTATAGAAGATAAATTAGAATGAATTAAGGACGGAATTATCCATATAATTATTTTTAAGGTATAGATAAATGCCTTATATAAAAAATGTTGCATCTATCATATTTGTATATATACTTACTATTTGGTTACACAGCTGATTTAATAATTGCAGTTAAAAAATAGGACAATGAATTGTAGATTAATTAAAATTTAAATAATTTTTGAACCAGATTGAAATCTTCTTCATTAAATATATAAAATTAGATTGTAAGAAAAAAAATATTAAAGCATAATTAAAATTATACTTTAGGAAGGCATTATATTGTTGCTAAGCATGTTTTTCTAAAGTTATGTGGCGATATGCAACATTATCATTGAATCAATCTTTCAATTTTTTAATAAATTAAAAACACATTTTATGAAGTTAAGCTGAAACATAATTTTGTTACTGGAGAACTTCATATTAAAAACGAAGCGAAAACGGAAGAAGCAATTCTGTTACAAATAACGCTATTCACTATTTAAAGTTAAAAATATAGAGTATTTATACAATCAAATATAAATCAAAATTGAAAATTATCTGAATATAATCTTTTGATAAAGTTACAGAAAGTTGTACTTACTATTGAGTTTCTGTTTAGCTCGAAATCCACACAGTAAAATATCATCGTCATTTTCGTCACCAAACCACAAAAAATGTAAGTGATGTCACGAGCATTTGCTGTCTGGTAAACTTAAAAAAGCAGGTGTACAACTTGATGTATTAATCATTCTTTATTCACTGTTTCTACTAAGTGAATATCTACAGTTTTTCATTTCATAACTCGTGGGATTTTATTTAGGACGTAACTTGAACTGCTCTGTGCAAAATGAATTTTACTGAGACAGCGTTATTAGGCATCATCCTGAGAACAATGCTAAAAGAAAAAGAGAAATCTCAAAGAAAATTGCTTTGACGCAGACAGAATGGCTGCTATGAAAATCTAATGAAAGTGTGGTGGCATCTTAATGAGACAACAACAGCCAATAGACATTAGCGAATGGCTAAGTTACGCAGCTTCCAAACCCCAACATCACAGGTTCTATCCTGGGCGGAATTCAACCTACGCATTGGCACAATTCTAGCCAACTCTATCGCCACTAGAAGACACTTTGCCACACTTTGGAAGTAAGCAAAAAATTATCTAGCAATTTTTATGTAAATTGCTTCATAATTTTTCAGAATGATGCAGCTATAAAATGAATTTCTATTATTATCTTTGCTTGGAAGAAGCCCTATCCTTGCTTATTTGAGTAATTTTTAAATTTATTTATTTGCAATACCTAAGATATGCATCCCAGTTTGTCTATTGATTATTTACTTTTAAGGAATTTAAATAATTAATTATTAACCCAATTTGTATCAACGAACAGAATTGATATTGTTTGAATGGTCCAACCATTCAATCATTAAGAATATTGTTACATTTATTAAAGATGTGTATGGATTTTTTCACTTTCACTATTTCATTTGTACAATATAAAAATACTACATGCAAATCGTACATGCTACTACTACTTACAAATCAATTTTGTTGTTTATATTATCCATTATTCATCCAATTTCAGAAGATACCCTGGTATTTAATAGCTACAGGAATGTAAATTTTTGAAGATTATTTGCAAGCATTTAAAAAAATAAATAAATCAAAGATGCTATTTCAGTTATGTTATATAAAGATGGAGGGATAATTTTAATAATGGATGAATAATCTTAAAATAATGGATGGATAATCTTAAATTGACTCAGTTTAAAAAAATCAGAATTGCATTTTTCAATTTAGGATGCTGAAGGTTATAGAAGATGGTTAAGAATGGACACAGCATCATTTGAGTATCTTCAGTCATTGGTATCTCCTTATATTTCTGGAAGAGATACAAACATGAGAATGGCCATCACTGCAGGGGAAAAACTTGCTGTGACACTGAGATGCTTTGCATCTGATGAGATTTTTTTTTTTTTGTCACTTATAAAAAATGCTTGCAAATAATTTTCAAAAACTTAAATTTGCATTCCTGCAGCTATTAAATACCGGGGTATTGTAGTGATTTCTTAATAAGACAGATAACATCTACGGGATATGAGCATGCTTTTGTCCTGTGGCTATGTTATCGGCCTTCTAATGCAAAGGTCCCAGGTTCTATTCTGAGTCATCTTCACCTTCTACATTGGTGATCTCGAACGATGAACCTTCAACCTTCATGCAACTGATGTGGCGCCATCTATCCGCAACCAAAGTTGTCAGACTCACTTGACGCAACAATCCACGCATGCTCGCCATAACACTTGGCATGACTAAACAGTTCTCCGCTCGCCAAAACAAAGATGGGTACGGCGCATTTGGAACAATAGCTACACACAGCAACCACTCACTCAACAAACCAATTCATCACCACTCAACAACAACGCATATCGTTCGCCTGCTCACTGGAGGGCGAATCTGTGGTGATATCTTAATAAGACAGATAACATCGACGGGACATGCGCATGCTTTTGTCTAGTTGTACGTTACTGGCTTACAAACCCAAAGGTCCCAGGTTCTATTCTGAGCTAACTTCACTTCCACAGTATCTTCTGAAATTGGATGGATAATGTATAATATAAACCCATTAATTCGATTTGTATGTTGCATGTAGTATTTTTATACTGTGCAAATGAAATAATGTAAATTAGCAGCATGATTTATATGTTCTTTTACCTTTATAGGTGAAACAGAAAGCTCAATATCTTTCCAATTCCAAATTTCCCAAAGCACTATATCAAGTGTGTTGAATTTGTTTGCATTTCCCTATATCATTTTTTATAGCATAAAAATATATATTTCAGATTCTATTTTTGAATTTCCTTAGGCATTATTAAATGGTGTGCAGTACACTTCTAAAAGTGTTGAGCCCGAATCATCTGCATGTGCCATCAACAATGACTGAATGGGAAGCTGTGAGCTCCCATTTTTACACTATGCGGTAATTTCATCAGTTCATTGGTGCTCTGGATGGAAAACATATTAAATTATCTCCTCCTGCAAACTCTGGCTCACTCTACTATATTTACAAAGGGGATTTTAGTTGATGCCAGTTAAAAATTTCTTTTTTTGTGGGGTTTCTATTGAAGGGACAAACGGTAGAATTAGTGATGGCGTATGTGGGGATAATGCAATTAAAGTTAACTTTGAGTAAGAATACATTGAATATTCCTGTGGCTAATACTTTGCCATTAACTAATACTAGAGTGCCTTATGAAATTGTTGCTGATGATGCTTTTCCTCTGTCATTCACATGAAACCTTATCCTGGCAGAGGCTTGAATGAAGAGGAAAGGATTTTCAATTATCGTTTGTCTCGAGCATGGAGGGTTTCAGAAAATGCATTTGGAGTTTTTGCTGCTCGATTTCAAATTTTCAAATAAAGAATTCTAACAACTCCAATGAATGCTACAAAAATAGTATTATCATGCTGTGCTCTACAATACTTTTTAATTTCCAATAACTCTAGTATTTATATACCACCCAGTAGTATTGATGTAGAAGTAATTGAGAATCAAGAAATTCAAAGGGATGATTGGAGGCATTATGTATCTGAAGTCTTTGTTCCATTATTAAAAAGAAAAGGTAACCATGGTCAAATGGCTAAAGATGTACACAAAAAATTTTGTGCATATTTTAATGGAGTTTGTGCGTTAAGTAGCAGAAGGATATGTGCCTTTTACATTAATTTTTTAAAATTATGTATGTACAATATGATTTTTTCCCCTTCTAAATAGTATCAATTGTATCGTTGTCTATTGTAAATATTGCACTATTCAATTGGCATTTCTTCAATTTTCAATAAGTTTTATTTTTGTTATTAAATCTAGGTAAATTGTTTTATAGTGATTCCAATAGCTCTCAGTGTATGCAAAAGCCCATGATAGTGTTTGAATTAAAAAAATTACTGAGGGGTCAATTCATGTGACGTAAAAGTCACGTGTCATGTACTTCTTATTATGGGGTTTTATTTTTTTATTATGTATCTTATAGTTTTCTTTATCTTTTAGTGATTCATATTCAGTTATAGCTGGGTAATCATGTTTAATAACAAGAGTAATCTGTTTATTCTCATTAGTGTTATTTTTTTCTTATAATTATAATTTTTGTTTCTTGTATTTAAATGAAATTAATTGTTATAATATCTTGCTATAACATTGTGTACCTCAGTGATATCTGTTTTAAAAAATACAGGTGATTTGAACCATAAATTTGAATTTGGTGAATTTTGAATCATAAAGCTCTGTAAGAACATAGAAGTGTTTCTCTTTATATCATATTTAATTTCTACATGTATATATATTTATCATGACCTTATTCTTGTTTATTAAATTTACTGTATTGTATCGTTTTGTTTTATTTTATGATATTTATTCAATGCAATTTTAGCATTTTAAAATGCATTTCGGAAACGTTCTGCTTTAAAAGCATGCTCAACATTATGTTTTCATTGCTGATAAAAACTGTTAAGTATCTAGAATGTTTCGGTTGAATAAAATTGATTTCATCATTTTCTTTGACATTCTTGTTATGCTATGTTTATATTCTTTCTAAATGTGAATAATAAATGATTTTTCAGTTATTTTCAATAGATGATTATATCGAAACATCCATTTGATCAAATTTTTTCGAATAATTATTCATATGTATTTTATCTATATTTTTTGTAATGTGTAAATAAAAATTATTGTGAGGGCGCTACCGATCATGAGAAGAAGAAAACAAAGTGAAGGCAGGAGAAGGGGTGAGCTGAACGACGGGAAGAGTGAAACGGCCGGAGGGTCATTGAACGAGGGGAAGACTTGATGTGAGGGGATGAATGATGTTGTGTCTGTATTAATTTTATTTAATTGTTCTTGTTTGTTGTGTGTCGTCCTATGTGAATGTTAATTAAATGTTGTTAAAAATTAAATCTGGTGTCTTGCCAATTATTTTAGTTCAAATTTACTAATGAAAAGGACAGTTTTTGCCTTATTTATTTTTCCCTTGTAGAAATCGGAATTGCAATGCTCGGCGACAATTATGAAGTGATTTTGCTTGCTTGTTTTTTAATGATTTCTACAAATTAAAAGGAAATAACTGATTCATAAGTTGCAGAGATTTAAAAAATGGTATATATATATTTTTATATTGTATGATTTAAATTGTTATAGTTTATTCCATAAATACAAATTATCTTTTATGTTCTTTCCTCTGAGCAAACTGAAAATTTCCCAATTTTAATAAAAATAATTACATAAGAAAAAAGCTTAAAAGTGTTAGTAAACTTAAAAATGTTAATTTATTTTAGAGTAATAACTATTTAAAATAATCTATATTCATAAAATTCAGTATTCAATAACATTTAAATAATATATACAAAAGAACATATGGAATTTTCCAAAAACACTGCCATAGCCATTTTTCAAAATGCATCCTTTGAACAAAAAAAAAGGATATGGGAAAATAAATAATAAAACGGTATTAAATTAATTAAAAACATTATTAATTAATTATGCCAAACAATAATTACATTAAAAATACTAATTAAAATTTAATATCATAAGTAAAATTACATTACTATGAACATTTGGAGAAAGTCATTCAAAATATTAATTTCCTTTTTTTAAAAAAAAATCAAAAGATATTTATTTATTTGGCTAGCGCAACATTTAATAAGTGTTAATGTCTGGCGATAATCAATGTAAACAGCAGATATCCTGACTAGCCCAGAAAGGTTGAAAAGTGAACACAAACTGTTTGTTTGGTACATGACACATGACCTTGAATTGACCCAATTATTATTGTCTTTTGGAACTTGCAGATAAATTATTAAGTCAGTGCAATGACATTTTATTGCATTTATAAATTCCTACTTCTATTGACATTTATTTTCAGCTAAAAAGTTATTGAATTAGTTGGAAGTTCTGCTTCACATTTAATCTTTAGAGTTCTTAATACAATGAATATAAAAAGGATTGCAAAATGAGACAAGTTGTACATTTATCAAATTTGAAAATGATTTTACAGTAATTTTTCCTTTGAATATCTTTCTCTTTCCTAATAGTGTCGATCTAATCGTCATTTATTGTACCATTCAATTGGTTGTAATGGTTATTAAAATTTGTAACAATGAATTCAATAAAAAAATAAAGCTTTTTTTCTTGCTATTCTTAGTAATTTTATTGTTAATTTAACAAACAAAAACATTTAATTCTGCATTTGTGTTAGAATTTTATAAATTCCTATAAATTAATCCTATCCCATCAATATTAAATTTAAAACAAAAGTATATTCAAAAAATTTATTTCGTGGATGCAATTAAGCTTAACAGGGTGCATGAAAAGTGCTTAAATTGGAACAAAATTTTTAAGTAGCTTAAAAATGCTTAATTTTTTGTAAAAGTGCAAAATTTTTTTTTTTTAATTTTAAGAAAATTCAATAATTAGTTTCGCAATAGTTTCAAAAATTACTCTTTTTAAAAAAGATTCAAAAACAGCGCTGTCTTCCAAATCTTTGTGATTGAAGCCAATCTGTAACTAGAAATGATATGTAATTCCAAATTAACTGGTAAATTGTAAAATTCAAAAGAAAAAAATATTGGAAAAAGAAGCCTGGATTTTATTGTTAATTGTACGAAAGGTGATTTAATTTTTTTGTACTATATGATAACCATTTTAAGGTTAGAAAACATAATTAATCCTTATTAACATTAACATTATCTAAATTTTTAAAATTATATAGAAATTGTTCGTGAATTGTTTAAGGAATTACAATTATCAAAAGATTCAACATGATCAAATACATTTCACAAAAAGAAAACAATCATATCAACAATTTTTATTATGCAAATAGATCTGGTTGCATCTCTCTAAACTCCATAACCAGTTCGAATATCCTTCGTGTGAACTGTTCCCCATACGGTGGTGCCAGTTTTTCATTAAAGTGGAGGCAACAAGTTGTCCCACAGTAAGGGGACACAGATTCCGAAACCTCGATTTTTTTAGTTCTGTCGACACCATTTTTAATATATCCGAGACCAAATTTTCTGGTGTCGTCTTTTTTGAGGAGGACCTTGGTTTGAAATTTCTGGTGTAGTGGACCTTTTAAGCTAACAGCTTGCCAAAGTCTTTGGAATACACTCCACATCCAAAGAATCCGGTCCAAGCTTTCATCCTTTTCCTCCACAGAAATCTAAAAAGAATTACATTTTCACTATACATTGAAATATTAACCAACGAATACATTTAAATAGGCATAAAAATGCACATGCTAAGAATAAAATTACCACCCAACTCCTTCAAGAGATTAGATGCCAAACCCTTCTCTAATAATAATTGATTGAATGGTATACGGTTAATTTATGATAAATTGATCATCAATGATGTATTTAATAAAATTCAATTACATTAGATGTTATTTATATATTTTATTTCAATTCACTTCTTGACCAGTTTTTTTATCATTCAAATTTAAAAATTAAAGGTAAATGATTAAGCCTAGTTATAACTAAATATAAATATATGTTATTCATAACTAATAACATATAAGTTATTCGTCAACTAAATGAAAGCATGAAATAAGAATTAAAAACATTTTTTCAAAAAAATACCATTGGTTTTAAACATCCAACATCAGTTGTGAAAGACTCATCCAAATTGGATACTGATGACCCTACATAGATGGTGTCTCGCAGGAACAGCAGTTTTTGATAATGCATCCATTTTGGTGCAATATCCAGAGCTGCTGAGCTTGAAGGCAACTTCGCTTTTTTATCTTCTCTGTGGAAATATGTTTTCAATCGACAGAATTTCTTGGGAAGTATTTCTCGAATAAATTAAAAAGAATTTAGTATTAAATATATATATTTCATTGTATAAATACGAGTCTGTGTACATTATAATAATGTCTTTTTACGTAGCCAAATATCAGGTACACACACAAAAAAAAAATACAAAATGTAATACTAAATTTACTTTTGCATTACTTTTTGCATAATTTGGTATGTGTTGAATGTTGAATGTAGAATTTGACATGTAAATGAATGTAGAATAAATTCTTAAAAATTTTGCTTTTAGTTTCATGAATAATAGGCTATATTCGTAAGAAAGTACTGCTGCATGTTACTGTTGTGTTTGTCTTATATAAATACACATTTATATAAGTGAAACACAATAATAACTAATGGAAAAACAAAGAATAAGAAAGTCATAAATTAGGAGCTAATTCAACCACATTAACCTTCTTGTCTAATTTAATGAATTACACAATTATACAACCTATATATGGCTGAATACAGTTAATAAATTGCATCCCAATTTTTAAAACAATTAACAAACTTCTTTATGAGTTTCATATTTTAGCTGGGATTAAAAGAAATGCAAGATAAAATAATCCAATAAAATCGATCAGATACTTATAATATGTTTTAAATGTACAAACAAAAAATTTTATTAGGAAATTTTTGTACATATTTAAAAGAATTGTAAAAAATAATTAAATGCTTTCTTTCTGCATTATCATAAAATCTATTCCCATAAAACATTTTTTGATCAAAATATCATGTCTAGAAACACAGAATATTTCACCTACCTGATGTTAAGTGGTCCTCATCCTCGGGTCATCTTTATATCTCCGAAGCATCTCAATTTTTATATCTTCATACAAAGTTTCTTTATAAGTAATGCGGATTTAGTGGATTCCATAGAGCCGGCTTCTCGTGAACAAGGTCAATGAAAGCCAACTCTTTCTCATTTGACCAAACTATTTTTTTTTGACATTTTTAAAAATTTTTCTAAGCATTGTCACACACGAGGTTGATAAGGACATAGCGAGGCAGAAATAATAAAACTACTTTTTACTCCAGTGAAGGAGAAATTTGATAAATATATTGATAAGGAGGAATTTGCTAATTACTGTTTGCAAAGAAACTGGCATCAATCGCGTCATTCTTGGCACACTACGCCACTATCAAAGGTCCACATGATTGGCTGAATTTATTTTGCAGACAATATTTCCCTTACTATCGTTGGCATTTTCAAGCTGTTTTAAAAAATTTGACGATGACAAAAAACTTTCTTGACCGGTTGCTTGAAGGTAGAAACTGAAAATTGCTGACGATATTGTAATAAGGCTTTTAAGGAAAGGTTTGTACTAACCAATAAACTGAGATGATTAAAATCTTCAATTAATTAGTACTGCAAATTTTTTCCATTGCAGTTGTCAATGTTTTTTTCTTAAATGATATTTTGCCGTGTGATAAGGCATTTAGCTAACAAATAAAACTTTATGAATTCTGATGAAAACTTTAAATGGTTTTAAAAATGGCGTTCCTAATGTTAGATTTATCTTATGAACATTAGACTATATCTCTAAAACTAGTTTATATCTCCCAGATTTTTTTCACGCACAAAAAGAAAATTATTTTATTTCACAAAATAAGGAATATAAAGCCATAGATAGAAAAAAAAAAGAAATAATTTTTTTCTGTAAATTTTCAAACATGATTGCGGAAAAGAAAGCCTGTTTTAACACTGTAATATTTTTGTATGAGAGCAAAGCTAACATTCTGAAATGTCGAAAAGCGAAAATACTGTTCGTACATCTGATATTTTTGCAATATTTACAAAAATTGTAAAATTCTCACAATCGATTTGCAACACCTCTTTTTGAGGGACCTTTATGACATTTATTTGTATTTATAGACTTTTCGTGAAGAAGTAATTTCAACATCAGTTATAATATCACAATTAGATAAATCTGAGATTCAAATTAGACAGATTAAACTAAGATAGCATTTCTATCTAAAAAAATGGTACATTATGCAGAAAAAAAATGTCTGGTGAGCATCTTAAAGTTAGTACGCAAAGATATCTTGAGAGTATTAATACTAAGAGCAAAATGAGTAAAATGCTTATTTATTTGGTAGCGATTTCTAACACTGTTACGTCAGAAAAGCATTAGACATGAAACATTTACAATTACAGATACTTTCATTTTAGTTCTGTTAGTTCTGAGCTAATCACTACACCATTGGGTAGATGCTATTGTTCAAAATTTTCTTTTTTTGAAAAAAATCTCTCATTGCATCAACTACATTTCAGGGCACGATGAAATGAGCGTTTCGGGTGTTTTTTTAGAATTATTGCGTTTTTAATAACCTTTCTTATAAAATCAAAGAACCTTTATAATTTTGTAAATGATGCCCTCCTCTTATCTTGTACCTTTCTGATTAGTAATGCTAATTCACTTATTTCCCTTCATTGTAAATGATCTTTAATTATACTTAAATACAGATATTGTATTTAGGTATGGTATACTTAAATGCAGAAATTGTTATAATAGTTGTCACCACTTTCATGTTAATGTTAGGTAGAAGCACTATAGTGCATGCTCTGTGTAAAAAAGAAGAAAGCTTTCCGATTTTTAAGGCATTGCAAACGTAACTTCTTTTGCAATAATTTTTTTTCTTCTAATGAGAGAAAGTTATTTTCAGCTATAGGTTATTTAATTTGACGTGTTTGCTGAAAAAGGGAACAACACTTATCAATATAATATACTTGTCATTGAAGTAATTCAAATAGTTTTTTTGTTTATAAATTGAAAAATAACTTTTTTAGGTGATGATCTTTTATCTAACATTATACTTAATTTTTAAAAATAGTGTTTAAAGTATAGTTATACTCAATTTTATAATATTTATAAAAAAAAGTTGTATAATCAACGATGAGAGTAAAAATCGCAGGTGCTGCATAACATAGATATCATCTTGTATTAGAAGAGTTATATTCGAAGTTTGCAATAAATGATTTTAGATTTAAATATTCATCACATCTGATAGGTTTGAATATTAGCATCATATGTCAAATATAAAACCTTTGATTAATGTCAGCTTAGATGTAATTATGTCCTGTTTTAAATTCCCTTAATTCTGTACCACACCAGCAGCATCTTCAATAAGTATGAGAAAATGATTATTAAACCCAAAAAATAAATTAAATTATTTATTGTTTTAAAATACTTCTTAAATCTAACACACACACACACACACACACACACACACACACACACACACACACA
>JAPMOQ010033143.1:49562-68635 GCA_026543055.1 Argiope trifasciata
ACACACACACACACACACACACACACACACACACACACACACACACAGTGGTGAAATTGTGGACACTTTTTAAAATCGTTATGTTTTCTTTCTATGCTTATAGATTCCTTTCTATGCTTATAACATTTCACAAATTTCAAACTCTACTATATTATGTTAAAGAAAAATTCATGCTGATTTCAATGCAAAAGGCAAAATGCAAATATTTGCCATAAAAAATTGAATTACAATAATAATCTAGATACATCGGATGCTGATGACTGTAGTGAGTTAGTACTCAGTAGAGTGGCTTTTATTTTTTATTACCTCTTCACATTGATATTTCATTGAGTTGACGAGAGTTTTAAGATCTTCCTTCGTTGTTACATGATGCCAGGAAACAATTATAGCCTCAATAAATACTTTTTTATTTGATGAGCAAGAGTGCTTCATATGTGCAAGAGTTTTCAAATGGTGTCCAAAGCTCTTAATAATTTTGAGGTTAGGACTATTTCCGGGCCATGATACAAACTGAATGCTCTTTGTACTAAAGCCACTCATTCTATGGTTTTGCTGTGTGGCAAGAAACTGAATCCCGCTGAAAAATAAGTCGTGCATTGTTGGGAAATAGATCACTGATGGAAGGTGTAAGATTTGGCTCTAGACTAGTGTCAATGCATTTTCTCGTCTTTAATGTCTGATTGATAGTATGAAGGAGACCGATATCATCTGCTGATATGCATGACCAAATCATATCACTAACTGTGTTTTTCATAGTCGTCAGAATCCAGTCAGGATGTAGCTCATTTCCTATTCTATGTTTAACCTATTTTCCCCATCACTGCCGATTACACTATATTTGTTTCATTACTCCATATAACTTGTGACATCTGATCTTATATCTAATTAATAAGTTCCTTTACCCACTGTAATCGTTTTATACAATGCTGTAAATTGAGATAAGGATTTTTTTTTGTTCAATTCTACCTCTTAGACCAGTGGTGGGGAAACTTTTTTTAAGACGGGCCATTTGTAATAACTAGACGATCGTAGCGGGCCAAAGAATAATGGTTAATCGTTAAAAAATTTATGTGTTCTATAAACATACATATATTATTACATACACTTATTATTTTAATAGAAAAAAAGCAAAAGGTAAGAAAATTATAAGCACAAAATATAAAATGAATTTAGTGTAGTTCTTGATGTGAAGTATTATCACTTTATTTTCTGGTGTCATTACTGGTTGATGGTGCATGAGAAAAATGAAATTGAGACTGTTTTATCAAAATTTCATCATAGTCCGGTTCCATTTGCGAAGCAGTAATTCTTAAAACTGATGAAAGGTGCTCATCTGTAATTCTGTTTCTTAAAGAAGTTTTCCTAAGCTTCATTGTTGAAAAGATTTGCTCGCATATATAAGATGAGCCGAACATTGTCATTATCTTCATTGCATGAGTAATTAGATTTGGGAAATTATCTGGACTTAAATTTTTATAAAATTCTAGTAATGGTACTGTATGAAAAGTTTGTTTCAGGAGAGTATTACAGTTCAGTTCTATTAACTCAAGTTGAAATTTATCATCAACTTCTTCGTAATTAACATTGAATGGAGTCGAAAAAATACTAAACTCTGTTTCCATTTTTCTAAAGTCCTGAAATCTCCTTTCAAATTCTGAAGATAGTTTTCTCAAATTAATTTCGTATTTTTTAATCTTATTGTTTGATATAGTGAATTTTAAAGATTGTATTCTTAGAAAATGAGAAAAATCAGATTTAGAGATCTGATTAGCAAATAATAATAACTGTAATTTGAAACTCTTCAGGTATGGCCAAATATCGTGAAGAAACTGATTTTTCCCTTGCAATTTGAGATTAAGTTGATTCATTTGTCCGAGGAGGTCTGTGAAAAAAGCGAAATCAGAAAGCCACGTTTCGTTTTCTAAGACGTCAAATTGATTATAAATGTCTTTATCAAGAAGAAAATTCACAATAAAAGGGTCGTCACATTACGAAGTAAGAATGCGTTCAAACATTCTCACGACGGCACTCTTAAACGGGCCGGATTAAACCTTTCCGCGGGCAGGACTTGGCCCGCGGGCCGTAGTTTCCCCATCACTGTCTTAGACTAACATGTAATAATATTATCTTCGTTGTTCTTGAATTGACTTTAACACTAGCATCATTTACTTCTGACGGCTGCTAATGACAAACTGGTTTATGTATATATATATATATATATTCAAGGTAGAGAAAAATATCAAATTTTTCAAATTAGCGCATTGTTAAGACGAACAGCTGCAGAATTTTAGTGGCTAAAAAGTGATTCCCAAAGTTTGTGATTTAATTTATGTTGTTCTAACACCCAATTCTAACATCAACAATTTATGTTGCTATTTTAAAAAAATGGAAGAAAATTTTTATTTCTATTTCAAATATATACTTGCTGACTAAAGGGTGCTTTCTCTGTTTAATAGACTGTGATCGGTGAAGAATATCAGAAATTTTTCTGAAGTCATATAAATGAGAGCCATTGCAGTAGGTAGTCTTCCTATAGGAATCTGACTAAAAATTAAGAAGATTCCAAGAATTTAAATAACAGTAACTGCCAAAATTCACAAAAAAATTAAGAACCACTTATTCATCACATCCCACATAATTTCTTAGATTTTAAGTTCGATAACTGCAAATAAAACTCTGGTAAAGAGTAAGTAAGCAATACTACACAGAAGAAAACCATACTTTGGAGAAAACCTCTACATTTTACATGAAAACAACAACAAAAAAATTTGTTAAGTGTTTTGTTGTATTATATTTTTGTACAAGAGAAAAACTTTTAAAGAAACTCAGTTTTGAAAAATGGAGTGGAATTTTCCAGAGACTTATTCTGCCACTGTCGTTTGTTTGCGAAGAAACAAACAACAACAACAACAAAAAATTCTAAGGAACAAGAAACGAAAAAAGAAGCACTATTTATTTTAGCAAAACATTAAAAGTTTGTCTAAATTCCCCTGAAATCAAATTCACTGTATTCATATTAGTATAAATGTTTTCGGGAAAATTTTCAACCGAGTAGGTTTTAAAAAAAAAAACATTATTTTTTTGGACGTATTTTTTACATGTCTGCAAAAGAATCTCATGTGTTTAAATAACTGTATGCACTATGAATATTCCTTTTGTTCTAGAAATTTGTTATTTAAAACTTTATAAAAGCCATGTAGGTTTTAATAAAAATGACTTTTGTTCCAAGAATTTCGAAAAGTTAAGAATAAGTTGTAAATATAAGCCAACATTTTTTTCTGTTGTTTATTTTAGTTCCTTTTATTCAAAAACTATTTTTTCTTTATCTAAGATTTTTATTATTGTTTTCTCACTCTTTTATTTTCTGGATGAAAAATGCAGAAATTTTCAGACTTATTTTTAGTTATTTATAAAGTTATATTAGAAGATGTTTTCAACGAGTTTCAAAAATATATTTAAAAACATTTTATTTATTAAATCCGTTATGGTTTTATAAAATGCTGAAATTTTTGTTAAATATAGCGAAATTTTTCAAAGAATTTAGCTGGTCACTATTTTTTATTTTTCAGACCTGCGTTCTGTTTAGTTAAATATGTTTTTATTTATCACAAATTGGGTATTGTGAAAAGAGTAAAAACAAGTAAACAAATAAATAAATAATAATTTTTTTTCTGTAGCTAAATATTTAAATAATTATGATGCCCACAGTCTTGCTGAAAGGTGGGCAATTTTATTTTCGGTAGAGAGAGAAAAAACACAATTATTAGTGAGTATGCGAGGAAATATCCAGATCAACCTTATTGATTCATTTCGAATTTATTAAGCTTCCTTTATATTCTTCAAGAAAATAGAAGAAAATATCTAAATGCTATTTAAGTAATTCTAGAATTTATAAATTCTGTATATTTCATTTTCACATTTCTCTGTCTTTCAATACCTAACATGAGTTTATTTAATATTTTCATTAGTATAATAAAAATGAAACTAATATCTACAGAAAAAATGAAACTCAAAACTAATTTGAAGTTATGCTGACAAGTGTGAATTTCCCAATATGAGGGTAATCGATTTTAATCATCATGCTTATACATGCTGGTGTTGTTACTTATGACACTTATAAGCCAAGCCCCCAGATGATGACAACGATTTAAGCCGAGTTTGTACAGTAGTTTCTGGGGATAAAGGTAGGGCCCTACTTAGCCTGATTGAGGCCCAGGGTAAAAGCTTCTTTGGACGTCTCTCTGTCTTTTTTTGTCTTTGACAAGCAATATAAAAAAATGTCCGTTAAAGAAAGAAACGCAAAATAAGATTTCTATTCAATTTGGGGACCCCCTCTCTGATGTGGTGGACCAGGGCAGCTGCCTGTATACCCCAGGGTAATGGCCATAGCATCTAAAAGTAGAAATAGGACTTCTACCTCACTTACACATTCGCTTCCACAGCCTCTTTTTACAGGGGTGGGGGAGGGCTGTTTCACACATCTGTGAAGCAAGAACATAAGGTAAAAAAAAACCATGCTCGAATCTGGACTGGTTCCTGAAAAATCCAGATTAAGAGGAATACGAGCTCCCTTAGGCCAGGAGTCGGCAATATTTGTATTAGTATAACACAAATAAAAGGAATATCCATAGAAAAAATAAAACAAAAAACTAAATTGTTTGAAATAATACTAATTGGTGTGTATTTCCACCACGCAAGCCATCATGTTTATACATTTTGCTGCGTCATAAACAAATTCTACACCTGCACGCAAAGTATTCTATTATATCTAAGAGAAAAAAAAAATCAAAAGAATTTTTTCTGCAGACATGAATGCTTTAAAAACCACTTATTTGTCTTATTTTGAGTCCTGGGTGGGTTCTGTATTTTTAAAAAAAAAATTCGATGGATGTTTAGTACCTTTTCTTTTCTCTTAGTAGCTCCAGAAATAAAGCTCTTCTATTAAGTACTTGTGATGAATTAATGCGTCATCTTTCAGTTCCTCGTTCAACATTCGTGCGGCAGTTGTCAAAAATGTTCGAGCACCATCAGCAAAACTAATCCACATGTAAACAACATTCATCACGTTTTCAACACAGGGAGCACGGAAACAGCTAACCCTACTCATTTCTGTTGCACTTTCACGCACAAATAAATGATGGTATTAAATCCTTTTTAACCTAGTCGACAAAAGTTTATTACAGTATTAGCGGCCTTTGAAACATTTCAGGGTTCAATAACTCACATTTGTGGACATTTCGGTTTCGTGCCATGTGTTCACGAAAATACGGTTTGAAAGTTAATGGGTAATTGGAGTGTATTTAGAGTTAATGCATAAATGACTTGCTATTTAAGCTAGACAGCACTGGGACCTTCATGGTTTAAATTTATTGGGTGTAATGTAACACAGCGGCCTTTTGTTTTTATTTTATTTCACAAATGTTCATTTAGAACTAACCAACTCTTTCGGGATTCTGATCAGAAACGAGATATTTCCTATTACGTGGATGATGATATTTTTCGATAAGTTGCTTATGATATTTTTTTGGAGCAAAGATTTTAAGTTTACACCTATTTTAATTCCTTTTCACTTCATAATCTATAACTATATGGTAATTCATTTCAAAGTGTTATAATTTTTTACTAATAGAACAATAATTTAGAATAAAACACATTCAGGACAAGCAGATCCAATAATATAAATAATAATTGATTTTATAAAATATTTTATGTTTTGTTGATCAGGCCCGAAACTCTTCCATTATATAATGATAAAGTATATCTTCAGTGTATATTAGTTAAGATTAAGTGAATAACTTGTAAAAATTACTTGTATTAATTATTAAAAAAATAAACTTTCTGGGGAAAAAAGTTAATTAAAAATGTTTTTTTTTCACATAGTCAATATTTATATTGCTATTAATAACCAATACGGTTGCTAATTTTCTATATTTATAAAGTATGGTTTTAATTAATTTTTTTTTTCATTTTAAAATTTTATGAAATAATTTTTGATTTCTTTATTATTACTCAAACAAAATTCGATGATATTACAGTTTGCGAAAACAAATTCATATAGAAAGAATAAGTTGCAGTGGTTCTCATGGTAAAGACTTTGGGAAAATTTCTTTAGTTCTTCATTCTGATCATGGTCTCTAGAACGCACGCACGCACGCACGCACACGCGCTCACACACACACACACACACACACACACACACACACACACACACACACACACACACACACACACACACACACACACACACACACACACACACACACACACCCACACACACACACACACACACACACACACACACACACACACACACACACACACACACACACACACACACACACACACACACACACACACACACACACACACACACACACACACACACACACACACACACGCACGCACGCACGCACACACACACACACATAGAGAGAGAGAGAGAGAAAGAATTTGACCTAATCTAAAAACAAGAGAAAAGCTTATTCATACCATAAATTATTACAATAACCCTGTCGAATCCCTTAGCATTACCATCTTAATATTAACACGCGTATAACGCTTGCCTATGATATTTTGTGAACAGGTTAACAAGATTAATCTTATTTCAATTTTAAATGGCTTGGAATATGTTGTTAGAAATTATAAGTCTTGTAAGAATTCATAAATGGGTTATCTAGCTCAAAGGTGGTGGTAATTGGGGGCTCGAAATTTTGATTTCTCTATAATATTTTTAATATTGAAAATAGAAAAATAAATCCAATTAGACAAATTAGCGGCTCATTAAAGAGCAACTTTTGCATTTAAAGGGTTTCGATAAATACTATATCTTAGAAGTTAGGGTCTGAAAAGTGATTTTTAATCCCCAATTTTAACTGTTTCTAATTTGAATAATTTTTGTGGTCAATAATAATGTAGATTTAAAGGAATCTACTTATGCTTTCCAGCTTGTAGAGAGGAATTTTTCGGCTAAAATACTCAGCATTTTCCATCAAAATCTACTATATCTTAGAAGTTAGGGTCTGAAAAGTGATTTTTAATCCCCAATTTTAACTGTTTCTAATTTGAATAATTTTTGTGGTCAATAATAATGTAGATTGAAAGGAAGCTACTTATGCTTTCCAGCTTGTAGAGAGGAATTTTTCGGCTAAAATAACCAGCATTTTCCATTAAAATCTAGTATGTGCAGTTTTCTTTTCATAACTGAATAATGCACTGAACTGAATAAAAAAATCGATGAGCAAGACGTTTTTAATTCTTTGTCCCTCCAATTTTCCTCTTTTATCCTCTCTTCATCGGTTAATGGGGAAAATTATGTTTCAAACTGAGAATAAATAAGAGGACAAGTTTTGTTTCTTCAGAATCTTGCATTACCTCAAAGCAAAATTTGTGGACAAAGACAAAACGATAATATCGATATTCGATTTCTCAATTTTATCGATTGAGCTGTTTCGTGATTTCCATTCCCATAAAAAGGACACTTGCATAGAGTTACTTTCTCAGCCTTTTTTTTGCATTTTATTCTCCCTTTTTTATATCGTATATTTGAGATGCGGTTTAGAAAGAAAAAAGCGAAGTGCGTGTTTAAAAACTATAATTTCTGCTGAAATTTTCAGCCACTTTTTATTTATTTATTTTGTCTTTTAATAAAGTAATTTACATATATTTTAAACTCTTGATCGATAAATATTGAAACTCTAGGTTGATAGATTATTCTTTTGTTCGAGCATTCTTTTTTTTTTGCTTTTGTAGTTATTTTAATTTTTTGGTTACTGCTTAATATTACAAAGGAATTTGGATATTTTAACTACTTTATAGCAGCCCACACTAGAAAAAGATCGCTCTTGATTGTTGTCAAACATCAGAAATGATCTAAACCAGTAAGATTCAATTGCCTATATTGAATAATAGATGGCGATAGTGTTCCAGTTTAAGGGAAAACGAAGGATGATGTTAACAATTGACCATTTTTTTACGTTTCATTTTTTTGGTAAATAGTTCTTTTTATACTTTATTATAACCGCTTTTTATCCTTATCAGTCTAATAGAATAAATTCATATTTAAATACAATCAATATTGTCTTGGCCATTTTAAAGTGATAATACTAATTTTTTATAATTTTAATTGGAATTACGACAATTAGAAATAATGTTGACATAGTTCTAACTGTCATTGCATATATTTTTAGTTAAATCTGTGTTTTTATGTTTAGAGGATCTAAAATCGTATTCTAATCAAATAAATAAGTTTTTTTAAAAAATATAATCAGCATGAAAAGGTTATTCCTTTTAAATTCTAACTCATATTAAATAAATTAAAGGAACTTTATTTCGTACTTTTTTACTTTCTGATATACAAAATTTAGAGAAGGCATTGCAAGAATTAATTATTTTATTCGATATTTCGATAAAATTTAAATTTTTATATCTCTTTGAACTCTAAAAAAATTTTAATATTATGTGTGTCTTTCAGTTGGTTTAAATGATACATTATCATTCAGAATAACCAGAAATTATTCTTATTAACCATGGTTATTATTTTATTTTTCAGAATAATTGATTTATAAGTTCATTATCAACATTTAACGAATGCTATTAATGTTATGCGATTTATGGCACTTTATTAGTCTGTTGGCAGTTATCTATCAATGATTTAAATCCAGCAAGCGTCTCTTTTTTTAGTAGCGCCAATTGTGGTCTTCATCACATTCGCTTGCAAACACCTTTTTTATTCGGGGACACATTCACACACCTTGCCGATAGTTTAGTCTAGTTACATTAACACTCCGTTTTAAAGCAACACTAGTGCGACTTTGGGACGGACATCGCAATTTTGAACCTTGGTCAGATAACAAGGACAACACCTGAAACGACACACCCCTTCCACACTATGCCATACCAAGCTGGAGGACGTTTAGTTCTGATGGATTTAACATGCACCAGACCCCCTTACACAAAGGTTCTTCCCTGGAAGAAGGTTTCGAACCTGAAATCCTAAGGCTCACGAGCCGAGACCTTACAATCAAGCCACCACGCCCTGATGCAGCCCAGAAGAACAACAATGCCAACTAATCTGGACGGCAGATCACTGGAAAGACGTGCTACCTCTATTCCAGAAAGCTGGCGTCATTGTTAGTAATTGTCCTGATTATTATTCGCAGTGATTAGTCACATGGAACTAACACACACACGCCTCCTTATGTATTTAGTTTCAACACATCTAGAAATAAACAATTTCTCTAAAGGTGGGTGGGGGTTGAAGGTGTAAAACGTGTTGTGTAGATTGATGAATTGTTCATATACTCAGCAACAATGTTTGCTGCTCTTAATATTTCACCACAGCATTGTCTAAGATTTTTTTTATTGAAATATTATTCAGATTTACTTTTTACTATGGTTAAAAAATGATTTCAGTAAGAAATTTTGACGGAACCGGTTCTTAAAATATGAAATAATGTGGGGGATGGAAATTACAAAGAAAATATCTATGAGAGTTTTTCATGTTTCTGTCAAGCTCTTGACTTTAGAATTCAGAGATTCTAGTTCAGAAAAGTTTATTATGCAAAAGATGTGGTTTTCTTTGCATCCCGAACCACATTATTCTTTTTTCAGTAACTCGTAACAAGTTTCGATTCTTTTCTTTTTGTTTTTTGTTATGGCTCTGGTGCTATTCGTGGAAAACGTAAAGAATTTTTTTGGAGTTCATAAGGGCAGTCATGTATTGATTCTGTAGGCGCCCTGACATAACGGTAGCATGTCTTCCGCGTGATCTGGGCTTCCCGGGTTCGAGACCAGGTTCGGGCAGGGTTGTTTTTCAGTGTTCTATCTGTGAGTTGTATAAATGTGCCTTCCTGTTAAAGAGGGATGTACAAGTGAATGTGAAATATGAAATAGTCAAGTCGTGCTTTTGGCCCTAGTTGACGCTACTGAACAAACAAGAGACGCTCTTTTGGCTTAAATCGTTGGAAGCTTTCTGTCAGCGGGTTTGTAAAGCACCATAAGTAACAACAGCAGCGTAATGATTCAGAAAGTTGCAGACGGGAGCTTTCATTCACATATGAAAAGATTCTATATTTATCTGTTTAGCAAAATCTTAAAATGCATTAGTTTTATTGAATGTCTTATAAGTAGGAAATATTATTTTTAACAAAACTGTTTTATAAGACAGTACCTTAATTAATAAGTTATTTTGTAGATTTTATTTATATAAATTTTTCTACTTTTTAATTTTTATCATTAAAATTTCACGGAATTTCCAATATATTTTTCAAAAATCAACATTAGATGATGCCCACTAGTATCTATCAAAACGATTAAATGAATCGAAAACTGATAAATGAAGTTTTGAAATTATAAGAATGATGTTGAACATCGAGAATAATTAATGAAATATACGCAAACAAAACATTTAAAACCTGGAATATCAAGAAACTAATGAAAAATCGGTAAAAGTTTCTCTCCACTATCATAGAACAACTCCAAATAAAATATGTTGAGTTTAACAAACAAATTAAGCCGAATGTATGAATTATAAATTAAAAAGGACATTACAAAATTAAAATCCACCTGCTTTTAAATTCATTAGATAGCTCTCCTTGTACGAGATCATAATTTAAGCCAGTTCATTGATAAGCGATTTGTAATCTTTTTTTCCCATCTGTACGCTTAAAATTTTTATTTTTTATTTTTGCGTATTACCTTTTCACTCAAAAATAATAATTTAATTTTTTTAATAATTTGAAACCCATTTTTTAAGATAAATCACATTTGAATTTTGACTGAAAATGCAACAATAATTTTACATAAAATTTCTTTAAACGAAATCAGTCGATTCATGGGTTAAATGTTAGAAATAATTAGGTAGGTGTTCGAGAAAAACAGTAAACATTTTATAGCTTTGACCCTGAGTTCTTGGTATCCTCTCCCCCCCTTCTTCTCAAAGGTTAAATAATACACCATTTTGATATTTCTTTTACTTGGAATGTTGAAATGAGCAACCAAATATTTGCAAAATACCTCAATTGAAAGTTTTGAAAAAATCTGAAACGAACTAGTTTTTTTTATATGCATTCACAGAATAATAATATAATTAATATGTTTTTAAACGCAACTGATTATTAAAATTAAAGCACTCATCTACATCATTTAATTTTTTTATAACTATGATCTTTTATGTAACCTAATTGATCCATATCTGTAAGGATTAGAATTTATAATTATCTTTTCATTATTTTCATGATAAATTAAAATTCTGAAATTTCGTATTCTAGATTTTTTTAATGAAAATGTAGTCCCCTAATTTTGGATCTCAGTTTCAAATGAATGAAGATTAATTTAATGAAATTTTGATTTATTATTCGTGACGCCACCTGGTGGCAGTTTGATAGAAAAATTCATTTCAAAATTGTTTATAATATATATAATAAAGAATTTTAAGCATATAAGAAGTGCAAACTATGTTTTTGTATCGAGATAATTTAAATTTGGCTAGTTGTGTTCTTCTACACTTAGTTATTTTTTGTCTATGTCTGAAACTACAATTGGAAAGTTAATATAGAATTGGGTTTTAAATTTGAATCTACATTTATTGAATTAATTCTTAAAATAAAAAGCAGCTTTCGAACATGTGTGGTTCAAGATTCACTGATTCACAAAATAAAAGATGACATTCGAACATGTACTGTTCAAAATTCAACTAATTAAAAAAAAAAACACACCGACATTTAACCATGTGCTGTTCAAGATTCAACTGATTCAAAACTAATGGATATCATTCGAACATGTATTGTTAAAGATTCAACTAAAGAATAAAAATGTATGAAATAGCATTTAAAATTGTTTCTATCCATCAGCACATTAATAAGCATTTTTTTATATATACGAATCTACAAAATTCATTACGTAAAATAATTAACTTATTCAATAGAAAAAATAAAATAACTGGAAAAAAAAGCCAATTCCCTTGCTAAAAACAAGCCTAACTTTACTAATTTCTACATTCGCAATTATTTTCTGCATGCTAAACAGAATGATAAATTCAGACAACGTATTGCAAACTGTTAAATACTGAGTAAAGAGCTTGAATGCAAATAACCTTAATTGGATTTTAGTAATTAAATTGAATATATATAAGAACAATCATTCTACTTTGGCAGCTTTCTGTAATTTCTGGTACATTTTTGTCGCCAAAGCGTGACCTGGCGTGTTTTAAGGTTAGGAAGGGAAATGAATAAACATGATTATGCAACATTTTAATGCACGACATCCTTGATGTAGAGAAAAAAGATGGAACGTGTGGTGAATATCACTAAAGGGATTTAATGATTGATTACGATGTTTTAGGAAAATGACAATCCTCATATTGTAACACTCGTTTTTCGCGTGAAGAAATTTAATAAGGTTGTTCCAACGAATAATTCTGCTTCTCTGTGCCATATGAGCTTAAGTGATGTTTAGTAACACACTGAATACAAATAGTTCTTATTAATTTTTAATAATTGAGTTAAATATGGTGAAGAGATGTATTTTTTTGCCTTCTCGTATACGTAGTTTAAAAAAAAGTATAATAATCGTAAAAAAAAAAAAAAAAAAAAAATCGAAATTTTGATTTTGACGAATTTTTCCTGAGTTCAAAAAACATATTTACGGAAAAAGTCCATCTGTTTGTTTGTCTCTGACAAAGATAACCCCAAAACACCTGGTGCCAGATGAACAAAATTTGGTAAACGGTTTTTATATCGAATCAGTTGATTGCCATCAAATTTTGAACAAAATCTATTTAGAGGAAATCTGAGAAGGGGTAGTACGAATTGTTCGAAGAGAAGGTTCGGATACAAATAAACACAAAAATTACAAAACGGAAAGAGCAAGATTTATAAAATTTGGTACAGATTTAACATTTATTGAACCAAATCCAATTGGGGATCAAACATCTGTCGGTTTTTATTTACAGGCACATAAACGCTATAATTCAAAATGCCTTAAATTTATCAAATTCTGTGACTACAAGTGAAGTTTTGTGCCAAATTTTAGTTTCATTCTCTTCGGAAAAACACATCTAAAACAAAAATTTTATTTTCGAATACTATTAATTGCCTTCTAGGATTAATTAATCTTTAAATAAATCGCCAAGGATCATACGAAAGATTCAGCAAAAATTCTGAAGTCACACCAAAGTTTAATATTTCCTAGCTATTATATGACATAAAAGGCATTCTTAGAGAATATACGAGAAAGTTTTGGGAAAACCATTCCTGATAGTTAATTCTTGACATTGAAATTATAACAAAAGGGAGAAAATAAGAAAAAGAGGCCCACTGTAATTTAATTTATTTATATTAACGTCCCGTTGTAAAACAACATTAGGAGTATTTTGGGACTGGCCTCCGCAATTTGAACCGTGGTCAGATGAAGAGGACGACATCTGAGCTGGCATCTCCCACTCCAAACCAGTGGGAGAAGACTTGACCTGACTTATTTGACGAGCAACAGACTCGTTACACGAAAGTTCTTCAGTGGAATTCGGTCTCGAACTTGAAATTCCCCGGTTCCAAAGCCGAGACCTTACCATCAGACCGCCACGGCCTAATAAGGGAAAAAGGACACGATGGTTGAATGTATTGTTATAAGATATAGTTTATGCACGACTTATGCAAAAGGATTACAATTTTGGAGAAAAATGTATTCAATATTTTATGATAGACATAAATTCGAAATGAGATATATTTTTGAGAGGAAGAATTTTTCGACTGAGGAATTTATTTAAAGAGCTTTATTTAATAGGAAGTGGGGTACTAGCACATTGCTTCCGGAAACAGAAAAAAAATGTTGAAAAATAATAGTTTGAACTGATGAAAATCTTTACGGAAAATAATTTGAAAATAATATGAACGTAACCGAAATAAATCAATAATCTGGATGAAAAGACTAGTCACCAAAAGAGGATGATTATACATGATCTTAATGGATGCTAAATTGGGCTCCACTTTGGAGACTACTTGAAGACTTGATGAGTTTTCAGATAAAAATAAAGATTCTAGAAAATACCAGAATTTTAGAAATAACTTTGTAGAAGTCGGGTTCTTGATTATTCTAGAAATACTTTACGAAATCCAATACCTTATCACTGAGATTAAGTGAATGGAGGTTTAGATTTGACAAGGAATTGTCTCTTTGCAGAGTTAATTATGGAAAAAGTTCTCGATCAGCACTGTTTACAAGTAATTTGTTGTTTATCTATGTATTATTGATTTATAAAAATTTTAACCTCGTGTACTTTTCAGGTATGATTTTGGACCCGCGTTTCGTGTTTTTGTTGTGAAATAAAATTTTGCTATCTTTTGAGTTTCAAGCTGTATATCCATCAGACAATTTCAGTAACAATATTTCATTACATTTTTTAAAACTGTTAAAGGATTGATAATCTTCAGTACAAATATTTATCTTTGTCACTATAGAAAGACCGCAAACGCCCGTCCAATGAAACAACAGAATTCACCCGAGATGTCGGGATATCACTCTAGAATTAATCCTTTACGTCACTGTTTGAATACCCGTAGCGCGTGTTTTGTTCTTTAGAGACGCTCAACCAGATGAGTTTAAAACCGGCGTCCTGGCATTAGGGTAGTGCGTCTCCCGCTTGTTCTGGGCGTTTCAAGTTCTGGTTCAGGCATGGTTGTTCTATCTATGAGATGTGTGAATGTGTCCTCCTTTAAAAAGGGGATGAGCAAGCGAAGGAGTGATGCGTGAGTGGCAAAGTCATACTCTTGGCCCTAGTTGGCGCGGCTTAACAAGAGACACACCCTTTTGGTTTAAATCGCTGTCTTCGCAGCAGCGAATTAGTCCAATGGCAAGTGCCATAAGAAACAACTTAACACAACAGTATTAAAAAAACAGAATGATTTTCTGGGAACACTTAGACAGTGTCTAAAAGTACATTTGCTTTATAGCTATCAATTAATGACTATCCATACATAATTTATATAATTATTCTTAAAATAAAAAAGGTATTATCCATGTGATGCAGCTTTTGAAAAAGTTAAGGACTTTTTCTTACCTTAGAAAGATACATTTTTGGAGTTTCAACTCCCTGAGTTACCCGAATTAAAATGATCCTAGGAGTGAAAAGATTAACTGATGATTAATAAGTTTTAACATTTATTTTTCCACTGTATCCAAGAAGAGCATATAAAGACAGTTTCAATATAAATTATTTATATGTCGAATCTTGTCGAGGCAGTTTCAACGCAAATGAGGTTATGAGGCAAATCCTGTAGAGAAACCAAACGAAATATTCCCACATTTTAATTGTTCTTAATGTGGGTCACCAATTCTGTCTTTATTTTTCAAAATTTAAGTGGGGAGATATTTTTGAATTTTCTTCAAAACCATAATAAAAATTGTATAACGGAAAACATGGAATAATGAAAAATTATTATTTTTTCTATGTACCGAAGCAGTTAGTTGGATGCGACTTTTTATCAATACAATATTTTGAAATGTATTTGATGAACATAAGAAAAATGATTTAATACCAGAAAATATCTTTTACTTGCTTTCCGTCAACTTAAATAAATTGTATAAAATCCATATTAATGTAGCTCATTGTATTTTGACTTTTTGAGAGCGCAATTCTGATTCATAATTAATAACATAAAATTTCTCAATTCTTATGTCAACGCAGCTGTTAATACTTTCCTAAATGGACTTCCGTTGAACCATCGCATGAAAGGAGCTTAGAGTAATTCCATTTTGAGTAGCTCCAGTTAAAATTCAATTTCAATATCACCTTCCTTCAATAACCTTTAACAGAATTTACTCCATCATCGAAACATCATCAGGTTCACGCCTCTAGAAGTGGAACAAAATATTGGGTTGTGAATATTTCCCCATTAACCAGTCACAGTCTATTTTAAATGTTGAACGCTTTTCAAGCTATTTTAAGTTTAACTAAATAATTTATCTATTTAAACAGATAGAGTACAAAAAAGTTTATTTTATCATTTACCTATAATAAAAACTACTAACATTTTATATGTGAATTAAATAAAATCGATTTTTTGAAATGATATGTCATTCAAGAGAACAGAAACTCTAAAAATTGGAAATGGAATTAAAAAATAAAGCAGTTTCCAGAGACTAAAAATGTGTCACAACTATAAAATATACAATCCTTTTTATAATTTATCATGTGCTTGTTAGCAGGCTTTTGAAAAATTGCAACTATTTAGTTGGATGAATTTTTGAACATTATCTTTTCCTCAAAATTTTAAGAATGCATCTTGTTTTGATATTAAAAAAACCTGTCGAGGATTGTGCGAGATTTTCTAGCATTGTAATACGAAAGAAATTATTATGAAACCTGAAAAGAACGATAAAGGAATTCTGATATGAGTTTTCAACACCAAAATTGAAGGTGCTTATGAATTTAGAATCAATAAATCCTCCAAAGATTTTGCAAACACAGGCATGAATTCTACAGTATATTGAGAAGTTAAATGTAAATTGTCATATTTTGTAAATTTACGATAATAATGTCATACTTTGATGGCACCGTGACTTAGAGGTTTCGACATTGTTTGTGGATGGTTAGGTTGTCTGTTTGATTCTGAGAGAGGACTTGTGCTATTCAAATAGAATTTCCGTTATATGGAAATGAAATGTGATTTCGTTATTTTGGAAGAAATTAATTTAATTTGAATAATTAATTATGAATTTTGCTTGTAAGAATTGCAATCAGTTATCTGAAAGCTTACCAAATGAGAATAAGGATTTTTTTGTTCTTCAAATTGAATGTGCTTGATTCTACGTGGCAATATTGAATTGTGTTCTTTTTAATTTTCTATATATATCGACTTCAAAATAGTTTCACTTCTTTAGTGTTAAATTTCTATTTCCACTAAAATGTCTATCATTACTTTCGTCCTTATTTTTTCCAGATCTCATTAAAAAATACGATAGCTTAAAAGACAAAAACAGAAGTTATTGAACAGCTAAAAATTGAAGAAATTTTAAGGATAGCATTTATGAATCTTGAGAATTTTCCATAATGGCAATAAAACCAAAAGAATTCTAGAAAAAGATGTTCTGGAAACTTAAATTGAAAATAATTTTGAATTTAAAAAAAAAAAACTGATGTGGTCTCTTTTAAATTTTATCGCGTTCTCTGTAATAAACTAGTTATGCCAGAGAATGTCTTATATAGTATTGTTGCACAATAGTTACGAAATATTTTTTGGTGTGAATTTAGGATTTTTATTTCTGATATCTTTTTAAGCTTGGCGAGTTTATTTAACTCTCAAACCCTGACATTCAGTAATAGTTTCCAAAAATCGAATTCTTGTTTGAGATGCGGTTTTCTGAACCGATTGAAACAAAAACTTGAAACTAAATTGCAATTGTAATCATAAAGTCCCATACCAAATTTGACATGTTTAAGTAATTGCCTTTCTGAATTATCACATTTACATATTTTTGAATGTCTAGCTTAACGGACAAACATATTTTTGTTAGATTTGATTCAATATTTGACAGATGTATATGCTATAAATGTTAAATCTGAGAACCAAATTTTATCCATCTATCTCTCTTCTTATTGTAATTATCATGTTTGTTTATATTTGGACTGGCGAACTTCCTCTAAACATATTTTATTCAAATTCTATAGAAATCCACAGATTTTCTGTAAAGACTGAATATTAAATTTCAATAGTCCAAGCGTTTTTGAACTATCGCATTTATGTATTTCTGAGCGTATATATCGACGGACAATCAACCAGTAGTAGGATTTGACACAAAATTTGACAATTGCAGATGCTAAATCTGAGATTGAATTTCATCTAGCTAATTCTCTTTGCTTTTTAATTATCGTGTAACTTATAACTAATAACTTATAATCCACCGAAAAGATTTTATTCAAAATTTAATAAAACTCTACAAATTCACTGTAAAGACCGAATATTAAATTTCAATAGTCTAGTACACGTGTTTTTGGATTATCTTTGTCACAGTTGGACATTTTTAATAAATGTGTTTTTCGAATTCCTCTTTGGTCTAGAACATGAAGATTCGTTCATCTCAAGTTCAAATTTTTTAAAAATTATTACTATATATTAAGTATACTAGAAAGTAAAACAAACAAACAAGTTCTTAAAGTTACAATTAGAATTAAAGTAGTGCATAGTGCTACATTTTGGAATGATTTAGATACATAATTAATAACATAAGATATCAACAACCTAATCTCAGCGCCGCAGTTAATAGATTTCTTCTTAATGGACATCTGAAGAAGCATCTCACTCAAAGTGCTCTGAATAATCCCATTCAGAGTTGCGCCTGTTAAAATTCAATTTAAATTCCACTTTCCTTGAAATAAGCTTTAATAAAATGCAGTCCGTCATCGTAAACATCATCAGGACCCATCAAGGGTTCCCGCCACCAGGCGCAGAGCTTAAATTATTTGGTAGTGAATATTTCAGGATTAATCTGCCACAGCTTATTACTTTCACTGTTGGAGGCTTTCCAAACTAATTTAAGTTTCTTTTTATATTTTATCTGATCGGACGAAAAGCTTTTAAAGAGTTCTTTTTTTCTTCTTATTTTGATAGGTTGCTTTTATGATTAACAGTGTGTTCTCAAAACTAAAGGAAATGATTTAATCTGTGTAGAAACTGTTAAAGGAAAAATGGGATCTTTAGAAATAGTTTATCAATCAAGATATTGCACAAAATCTAAAAAATTCCTCCTGGTAAGCTGGAAGACAACGGTAGATTTCTTTATGTCTAAGCTACGATCTGTCTGCCTAAATTGTTGATGTTAGAAACAATCAATATTATTACAGGAAAATTACTTTTCATTCACTAACTTCTAAAATATTGCAGTCATCGAAAAATTTAAAAAGCAAAAGTTGCTTGTTTTAATGAAGCGCTAACTGGATTTATTTTGCTATCCTCAATATTAAGAAATTTATAGCCAAATGAAAATTTCAGCCCATCAACCTACACCATTTCCATTCTCTTTGAGCTTGACAGTTGATAGTCCATATATATATATATATATATATATATATATATATAGAG
>JAPMOQ010033143.1:76922-95727 GCA_026543055.1 Argiope trifasciata
CAAATTCATTTTTTTGTTACTGTAATTATATAATTTCTTGTAAATGTACAGATTGATATATTATTTTGTTCGCGGATAAAAATTTTTGAAATCAATATTCGAAAACATAAAAAATGAACGGCAAAAATTTAGTGACAGTGGACAGTTATATGCGAATCATATAATTTTAGATGGTTTCTGAAAATTTCTTCTACGTATTCTAAAAGGTTTGGTTACATAACAAATAACTTACAGATAATATCTTTCCACGAAATAAATGTGAGAAAATGTAGAAGACTAAATTCAAATTTTTTTCATAGTACGATAAGTTTGCAAATAATTTGACAGTTATTCATTAAAAGTTTTCTGAAAAAACAAATGCTCAAACATTTCAGCAGTTAAAAAATGTTACCGAAAATTTTCGCTAAGAATCTGTAACAAAAATACATTTTTAGTAAGAAAAACAATATTTGAAAGAAGAAAACAAATTAAATGCTTTTAGATTGCTGTTTTAATGAAAAATATTTTCATTCGATTCACATAACAACAGACTTTTAAGAAAACATAACCAGTATTGCTATTACCGAAAAAGGCATCAGATGCTTCTATTAATAAATTAAAAAACATTTTCGTTAAGATGAATGCTTTTAGTATTTCTTATTGCTTCCTACATAACAAGTTTCTTTAAAAATCATTAAAAAGTACATTGCACTTTCGATGGAATCATTGTTGATTTATTTTTGCCATTCATTGTTGGATACACAGTTTCTTTTGATAATAAAAGAATGACTTCCATTAAGTATCTTGTTTTTTATATTTAGAAAGTGATTTTCCATTAAAAGTATTTAACTAAAGCAATTTAATTTGAAAGGATCTCTAAACGTGTTTTACCTTTCCTATTTTTGTTGCATCTATTGATTTAAAGTATGAAGCTATAAATAAATATTAAGTTAAATATTGATAGTTGAAACATTATAACTTTAAGTCAATTTTTCTGTTCATATTTCAAATTCTCTATATTTTTCTAAAAAATATAAATGATGGAAATCTCGTGTAAAATAGTTTTCTAAGTTTATTTTTCAAATGCTATTATTTTTCTAAAAAAAGATGAAAATCTTGTTTCAAATAATCTAAAAGAAACTTAGACATTTAGACTTGAAAGATGAAATTTTAAATTGAAAACACATAAAATATATTGTTGATACATAATATACATATATCATGTTAGCTGATGTCAAACACTCATATGTTTGTTCATAAAATGCCTTAAAAACTTGTTGTTTTAAGGGAATAATATATTTAAAAATTAAACAATTTTATATGCTACAATATGACATTTGATACTAATAATATTACAAAAATGTAGAACAATTTCAAAAGACAAAAGAGAGAGCAGTTTTATTATTTATTAAAACATCTATAAAATAGGCGAATAATTGTTATTTGATTAAACATGATATTTATTGAATTAACCTTTCAAATGCATTTTGAGCAATAAACAAGTTAACATAGGGTAAATAAAAGGTATTCAAAGCTCTTTTATTATTAATATTTTTCAAATAATGTTTTTTTCATATTAAAATCGAATAGAAGTGAAAAATGGCGATAAAATATTTTCTTAAAATGAATGAAAGAAAAATATAATTTAAAAGTAAATCTAATTAATATTACAGGATAGCTATAATTAAGTTCCACTTTGAAATGGTCACAAAATGAGCACTACTGAAACAAATGTTATCAAACTTGGTAATAATTTAAAGAAAGTCATGAAAATTTCTTTTCCACCAAAAAAAAGATCACTATTAAGGGAGAAAAATGGCATCGTATGCAAGAGTGTTAAGTGAAATAGGACATGAAGACATCTGTTTAAAATATATTTAACCATTTCTTAAATGTGTCACAAAGCATATTCAGTTGTGTATGCTACAAGTGTTGCCTCAAAAGCACTGTTTATGAGGATTTCATGTCCTATTTTTCTTAACACCATACAACGCCATTTATCCCCTAGTGGTGAGGTTTTTTTGGCTGAAAGGATATTTCCACCACATCCTTTAAAACTATAAAAATTTGATAACATTTAGTACAGCAGTTTTTCTTTTATGATCATTTTAAAGTGGAACTTAATTAATTAACCAGCCTATATATAGCTAGAAAGTAATATTTAAATTTAGAAAATAAATAAGTTTGAAAATATATTTATATTTTTATTTAAAACTGGAACTGTTATTTAGAAGACGTAAAAATGTATTGATTTAACCAAACCCAGAATTTACAATCGCCTAAAAACTTTACCTTGCTTTTTATTGCTTTCGGCAAAGAAGAAAAAAGGCTTTAAGTAAGTTTCTAAATTTATTATTTATTAGTGAACGAAGCAAATATTAATTGAAAAAATTCCAATCGATATTTATTGAGTTTTAAGTGATAATAGCGTTACATAATGAATAATTTTTTAATAATATTGAAAGTTTATAGCTTTTTACATCTATATCGTAATTATTACATTTGTCATTTTGAATTGAGTTTGATAACGATTCGATGTAAAAAATTTCTCCGATTTTGAAATGTAGTACTAACATATTAAAATGAAGAAGTATGTTGTATACGAATATAAAGTATTGTAAGTATCGAAATATTCGGAATCTGGGATTTTAAAGAATCTCTGCTTGTTAGACCACCAGGAATCCGAAAAATACATTTTGGAATCATGTAACGTATGTGAATATGATAGATGAAAAATTTGAAATAGATGGCTGAAATTTGATACAGCTTCATTTCATGATATGTGTATTGTATGCGTGTATTTCTATTTCATGATATATTTTTATAAAATTTTGAATGAAATCAAATCTAAGATAATTTTTTATACGGCTGTCCAAATGCAAACGACAGCGATAACGACAAAACGAAATGAACTGGAAAAATTTTTATTATTAAAAATAAATTTTTTATTATCCAAAATGTATATAAAATGTGGATCCAAATACGTCAAGGCTTTAACTTCTGTCTGTCTATATTTTTTTCACATACATGAAATCGATAATTTTAAAACGCAGATTCATTTTAAAGTGTACTCTATAGTATATTTCTTTTGCATATGCGTCGTAATTATGAGATATCTCTTTTTTTTTATAGCTTTTCATTTCCCGAATTTTTTCTGAAAAATTCGGCATCGAAAGTTGTTAAGTTATCTAGTTACCCAAGCTATTAAATGATTTTGATAATTTATATGTTATATTCTATTAAATAGAATTATATTTTCATTGAAAAACAATAAAAATTCTGCAATTTTGGTCAGATGGGAATGAGTAACAAAATTTCTGAAGTAATGAACATTAGATCCTTATCATTACAAACATATCTCCTACAATTCTGTTCTGATCAGAATCCAAAAGAAGTATTCCAAATTACTCATGTTTTCTGGCATATCTGAAAACATAGGGGAAATTATGAATGTTGTGATTACTAAAATTAGTTAATTAATAATTATGTTTGAAAAATTCTTGAAAATTGATATATATTCCCGGACCTGATTACACACTAATATAAGTAATAATAATCATTTGGGCTAGACAACACAGGTGGGCCATTGCCTTATTCTGAGTGCTGTTCCTCGGCATTCTGCTTTATCCAGTTTCTTTCCTCGATAGTCAGGAAGTCTATTTTCACTAACACCATCCATTTAATTTTAGGTCTACCTCTTTTCCTAAGTTAGAGTTTTTTTCTCCTTTTTTTAGAGGTTTATGCCAAAGAATTTTTTAAAACATTGAATCATCATCCATTCTAAATATATGAAAATCGCCAAGTTTATCCGATTTCGTTTTATGAACTTTATAATATCCGAATCTCTACAGATTTTATATAGCTAAAAACTATATCTTTTTTAAAAACATTGTTCATTTCTATCCCACCAATAATGGATCTCAGAATTTTTCTCTCGAAAAGGGCAATTTTGTTAATATAAATAACATATTTATTATTTTTTCCTAATAATATTTTAAATCGAAAAAATACCAACTTTCTTCAAATTTCGTTCCTAGTTACCCAAACTGAGTTTACACCAATGTATTCAAACAATTTCATTACGAATGAAAAAAAGAAATAAATATTTACTGAATAAATAAATTAAAACAATACGTCATCGTTCCTTCACATATATGTAATCAAAAATTTGGAAAACCTAACATTCTAGTATCAGTTTCATTTAATTTTCATTTTATTTTAGAGATTCTTTTTGAAAATTGATTCTCTTTCTTTTTTTTTTGTAATCTGAAACATAAGCAGAGTTTTTTGCATTTCGAAAATGAGGCAAAGATTTTTTTTTTTTTTGCATAAAAAACTTCAATTGGAAAATTTTTGGAAAAAAAGATTCCCTTGTTTCACTTAAGAAAGTGAATTATTTTCATCGTGTATAAAGTATACTTGGAACTATTTTTGAACTTTTATTTGAAAATATTTTTACATGTTTGGCGTTTTTATTTTCAGTTTTATCCTAGATTTATTTTTTACACTCAGACAGAAAAAAAGTCTCAGTCATGCATATTCTTTTATTTTTTCATAATTGGAAGAAAAATATTTGATGCAAAAAGTTTTGAAGTAAAATATTTTTTTGTTATCTACTACAGGTGTAAATATAATCAGGAAACTACTAGCGTTTCTCATTCACTACAGAAATAATATCCAGGTATAATTTTTTTTTCAAATAATTCATTTATTACCCTTTTAATTTTCTTTATAACATATATTATTTCTTTAAGTATGGATAAAGTATCGATACCATCAAAAATTATACAGAAAAATTTTCCACGTTTTTAAAGTTAGAAAATGACAATTTTAGTACTCTGTCTATCCTTATGTCCATCCATCTGTTTGTGTGCCAATAAAAGACCAAAATTCTTTGAACTAGATAGATGAAATTTGATAGGTAATTTTTATACTAAATTTGAAGACTTCTATCAAAATTTTGAGTAAAACCCCTAAGAAGAGAGTTTGCTTTTCTCGCTGTTTGATCGTAAGTTCACATGGTAACTACAAAATGAAGATATTGCTTCTTTATAAAATGATATATTTATAAAGAGGAATATTGCTTTGTAGCTCCCAGGATTAAATAAAAATATTTTAAGATAAATATTTTAAGAATAATCTGTTTGATAAACTATAATAATCTAATCCCTTAAAAATGAAAAGTGAATTACCTTGACAGAATGAATCAGATTTAAGTTTAAAATTAATTTTTCCTCTAGGATTTTTATGCCAAGGGTAACGCTGTGCGGATACTGCTAGTAGAAATTAAAGATTCAGCAAAACTTCAATGATTAAGAAATTATTTTTGGAAAAAAGATAAATTAGAAATTTTTACATGTAAAATGGGTGCCTAGTACTTAAAAAAGTGTCTCTTATGATTGATTATCTTTATTCCACATTTTTTTGATAAGAATATTATTCCTGTTGTCCACTTAAGTCAATTTTTAATCAAACAATTTTAATTAATATCAATTTTTAATAAAACAATTAATTTATGTTTTATTGATATGAGGATTGCACTGACCATGGTAAATTATGCATTTTTAACCACAGCAATATGTTAGAGTATTTCTTATAATGCTAAGAGCATTCTATTTTAAAGTACTCTTTTAAGAATATTCTAAGAGTATTCTTTTGATAATATTAATTATTAATTAATGAGTTTTTTTAAAGATTATTTTCATTTATCATAACTGATGATAATCTGCAATAACCTTTTATAAATCAAATAATCTTCAGTTATTGCGATGGTAACGTTAGTTATTTAATCTGAAAGCATATCTATTTTCGCATATACAATTTCAAACCTTAATTATAAATACGTATTGAGTATGGACAAGCTGTGAAGTTTATTCTGCGAATTCAATGATATATTTCATAAGTGCACTGGAAAGCAATTCAAAGCCGTTCATTATCGAAACTAACAATCAAATTGACATGAATAATGATTTGTTTTGAAGTGAATTCGGATGCAGTTTTGGATGAAACATCACGAAACTTTAATTACGCAACAAATTTCTGGATGTTTGAAATTTCAGTGTAGCGTATTAGAGGAAGTTCATTACATAATTTCTGACTTCATGGAACAAATAGATGAAATCAACAAAGTCATGAGGCATCTAGTAATAGTTATGCGTTTGATAATGGTTTTGGGGCTCATGATAGTTATTTTAGGGTATATATATATATAAAAATAAATTAGCAATACATTTTACTCAAAAGATGGCGCTCCTAGGGTTCTTTTTGATGACGTTGTATATGACCAAACAATTACAGATATAGTATTACACTTTTTATTATGTTCGTCCTCGGCTAGTGTTTAAAGAAGCATTTTTAGCTTGGTGAGTGTTTTTTCTACTTTCTTATTTAATTTTATTCTTGTGATTGTCAGATTTACTGTGATTCTTATTGGTTTCAGTTTGACTTATTTTATAAAGTCTATTTAAAATATGTGATATGTAAGATTTTAATTTAGTTTGTAGTCTCTATACATTCTTGTATTGACAAATTTCTTTTTATGGTTTCATGTTTTATTGGTTGCTGTGACTTTGTTCAAATTTGATGTCTTTTCTTGTGTGATACTAATTTATCTCCAAAACCTCAATATTCTGGGATTTTCGGGTCACGACGGGTCAATTTCTTGACGAAAGTCAGACTCTTCACAGAAAAAATCCCTGGTCTGAATCCCTGTCTGAGGGTGGCCCTTGAGAAAGTCCTCAGACCGGATTCTTTATTAATTGTTTCAATCATACTAACATTTATATTTTGTCTTGTTCGAATCCGAAATAGTTTTGGTTTAGTTTCCGTAATTAGTTTCGTTTTCTCTTATATTGCTAATTTATATGTTTCATTAGTGTTTTGGTGGTAGCTGCATTCGCGCACTCTAAATACTATAACTGCCTTTTAAATTTAAATTTTAGTCTTGTTCGAATCCGAAATAGTTTTTGGTTCAGTTTCCGTAATTAGTTTCGTTTTCTCTTATATTGCTAATTTATGTGATTCATCAGTATTTGGGTGGCAGCTGCATTCACGCACACTAAATACTATGATTGCCTTTTAAATTTTAAATTTAAATTTTAGTCTTGTTCGAATACGAAATAGTTTTTGTTTTAGCTTCAGTAATTAGTTTCGTTTTCTCTTATATTGCTAATTTATATATATATATATATGCTGTCATATATATATGAGCGTGACACAAGAGCATATTGGCCTAAAACAGTAGAAGAATACAGACCCCTGGTCTTATATACTTCGAAATTCCGATAAAATTTCTTACACCTATCGACAAAAGGCAATGATATAATAGAGATCTTTCATAAGGATTTTTTTAAGTTATAAATATTTTATCTTCTCATTTGGAGTGTTTGAACTTTTCGACTTTTAACCGATTCAACAATTTTAGATCTTGTATAGAATTAATTAAATAATTAATTAAATAGAAAAAGTGGATTTGGATCAGGAAATAAGAGACTATTTTAGAATGAAGTTGATATGTGATTAAATGTGTTAAAAATTTATTACGTTTAAATTAGATTTTAAAATACACACACACATGCGCATGCACTCGCTCGTATTTGCTTAATCTCTCTCTCTCACAAACAAACAAAAATACAAGTATGCACAAGCACACATGCACACACACGCTCCTAAGCACAAAAATACAAACATGTCCAAACACACAAGCAGTCGCTCGCACACAAACGCACATGCACAAAAACATACGCATGTATAAACACAATAAACACACTACCACACATGCGCAAGCACAAAATCACCCCCACACAAACAAGCACGCATGAACAAGAACACACGATTTAGCTCAAATTAGAAACAACGGGTATTTCTGAACAGATTAGAAATCACTGGTATTCTTGAACACTTTCTAAGACAAGTTCTAAATAAGCTTTGGTAATTTTGATATTTTCAACTCTATAAAATGATTTTAGTTTCATACCTTGTTTCGATAAATGTCATTTCCTTTACTTTTAAATAAATAAATCCTCCTGTACTATTTCAATCTTTTTTCATTCGGTGTTCATTCAATCTTTTTTCACTAAATGGTGACAAAAATTGTAAACGTTGATTTACTACAGATAATCAATTCATAAGTTATTTGTTGTCATATAATAAGATCTTCAGTCTAAATATAATCTAATTATTTTGGATGTAATTGCTTCACGATACATATCTTATACTATAATACGAGGAATGGTTGCCAAGTCGAAAATCGCCCCAGAATTAATAAACTCCGGTAAACTTGGTGGTCTGGGGTTTTTGGCCACGAGGAATCGATTGGCGCCGGTTTTGAAGCGCTACGGTCGAGCAGTTTGGAGTTACAGATAGGATATTTTCATACTTTATTAGTTCGCCATAATGGCTACTAGGTTTCAAGCGGTAACGTGCTGCCATCTACAGCCAATATGGCGAACTAATAAAGTTTCCAGAAGATGATCCGGAACTCAAGGAACTGATCTCGAAATGGATGATCCATAACCCGTGTGGTGATATGAACCCAAGCGCTCCGTGCATGGTCAGCAAACATGGAAGAGACCAGTGCAGATTGGGATTTCCAATGGAACATCAAGACATGACATCGCTGGTGGACGATGAAAAGCCGAGGTTTAACCTGTTATCTTTTCACCAATGGTTTCACAAATTTTCTTATGGCATGTATTGTTTTGATAAATCACAATTGAAAATTTAAATCTTCGCGTTAGCTTCGATTTTGATAAACCTGTTAAACCTTCGATAAACCTGTTTTCTCCGAGCGGAGCTCGGTCACCCGCTGGTTCTTTAAAAAAATAAAACTCAGAAAATCTTTTTTTTCCTTACTATCTTTATGAATATAACAGAAAACATTTTGAAATATAAAATTGAAAAACACAAGCAAGAAATTTTCTTTTGTATTATGATTAAGGAATGAAAAATAATATTTCATTCTCTCAATAATATTTTATTCTCTTAATAATCTTCTAATATTTTATTCTTAGCGCGATATAACATTCAAATAAATATGAAGAATAATTTCGAATGTATTATATTTGTCAAAATGTTTTTGAATAAATATTTGTAAAATTCCATACAAATAAAAAATAATGTAAACATTTCAGATTCTCGTAGATGACACAAACATGAATTATTTTTATTTATATAAATTTCATCCTGAAATAAATCTGTGATGTGAAATTTTTAATCTAAAACAATTGAAAATGGGACAATACAAAATTGTTGTTTATTTATATAAAGAAAAATGTAAAAAAAGATTGGATTTTACTTCGTTAATATGTAAATGCACTTTAATGCAAGATTTACAAAAATAAATATTTATTTAAAAAAGTAAATGAACTGATTGTAATCAGGGAGTTGAAATATTGAATCGCAGTCAAACAATAGAATATAATTTGCAAAATGTGATATTAAATTTTAAAAAATGTTTCTTAAATTTATTTTTCTTTTCAAACAAACAAAATACATTTCTACTTGATATTCACAGATTAAATATGTTAAAGGGCAGAATTCGTATTTCAGAATTAATTTGTTAAAGTACAGAATTTTTGTTAATTTTCTTTTCTTATTTATGAAAATAAGGTATTTTAAAATGCAAAGACTTCGTAAATAATATTTCTTTAAGAAACTGACATTAAAACTGCAGACCTCTTACAGAGTTTGGTCTCGAATCAACCAAAGGAAAGAGATACTTACCCAAATTTTGAGCTTATTTTCTACTAAAACTGATTTAATTTTTTTCCGAAATCTCACATTGAGAAAATGCCCGTGAAAGTCTGGGTTTGGTTTATTTAGTTATATTAAAGTCCCGTTTTAAAGCAACTCTCGAGCTACGGGGTGATTATAATTAAAGTTTAAGTTTCAAACACTTTTCTTCTTTCATACAGCCGACAACCCCGCCACCATTGAACGTAGTAGTAGTTTCAAAACACTATAAAAAAACCACTGATGAGAATGACGTCAAATTTGAACGGCATGTTATTAAAGAAGGCGAAAAGCTTAAGTAAGAAGAAAAATTTTGTTTCAAATTTTAGCAACAGATGGCGCTGTAGGCGGCAAAACTCTTACGAGAAATGAGAAATGATTCGTAAAATAACGACTAAAGTGTAAGTTACACATTAAAACACATTGACAAATTAGAATTGTTGAGTAGTTTTATTTGCATGACTGTACATATCACATCGGAAGGGGCAAATAGGTTTCAAGACATTTGTGGAGACATACCGCATAATAACCGTTCATCAAAGAAGTTTGGAAATATCGCGAGACTGGCCCAAAACATGTTCAGTATGGTGTCCACCGCTCTGTGCAACAAGTTGAAAGCCACAAACAGCATGTTCCCCAACGGATCGCAGTGTCTCCGGGGTTATGTTCAGAATGTGTTGCGAAATGCGTGCCTTTAATTTCGCTAAATTTTCAATAGGAACAAGAAACACAACATCTTTCAGGTAACTCCACAGACAGAAGCACACGGAGTAAGATCAGTTGATCGGGAGGGTGTAGGGAAATGTGGGCTGATAATTCGAGCATTTCCGAAATGGCGCCGCAGCAGCTGCTTCACGGAATGTGCAATATGCTGTGCAATTGCAAAAAAAAAAAAATGATTCCATCCACAAACCCACGCTATTATAGAGCTGGAATGACGTGATTGCACAAAAGGGAAGCATAGCGATGACCAGTGATTTTAGCGGAAACAGGACCGGGAGCACCTGTCTGCTCGAAAAAATATGGCTGTAGGATGAATGATGCCGTAAAGCCACACTTTAACGTACCTTAACACCTTACACCACACGTAACTTTTTCAGGATGAAGTGGTACTCGGTGTCAGTGAATTTTCTGTAGCTCATATTCGACGATTCTGGTACTACAATTGACGTACCCTGTCAGATGGAGATGGACTTCATCAGTCCACAAAATTTTCCTCGTCCATTCATTATCCACTTCCATGCGAACAAGAAATTTCAAGTCAAACGTCTCCCTTGCTGGCTAGTCAGACAGAAGCAACTCTTGCTCATGGCCAATTTTGTACAAAAGGAACTAAAGGGAACCAAAGAAAAATAAATTCGGCAAGAAATAAAGAAGTAGGGATAAAAAGAAAAAAGCGTAGAATTTCTAAATATCAACAGAAAAACCTGTAAAATATCCCACAGTAACAGTATGATTGAAACATAATTAGAAAATACAGAAATAGAAAGTTTAAACTTTGAAATCTGAGAAATAAAAGAAAAAAAAGCAAAATAGTAATAATAATAAAATGTGCTTAAGCAAATTGCAAGCTATCATGTGAAAACATCATTTTTTTTTATTATTTGTCTTAATTAATGTAAACCATTACCCAGTTTATACCGGTTTGAAACAATCATGAGACTTTTCTGCTGGTTTCTTTCCCCTCCTCTCTCTATATATACAACGATTATTTTTTAAAACTTTCCTTCCAATTTTTCTAGCTAGCAAACAAAGTTTTGGAGCTCGATCGATCTTGAGATGGAAAAAACCCATGAGTTTTCTAAATATTGAATCATGCATAATCTGATAATCTTGTGATTGCTTCAAACCGACAATTAGTGAGGATTAAGAGAATGTATAATTTGGAAATCAAGTTGTAACTTGGTTGGAGAGAAATCGCCAAATGTCACATCCTTCTGCCTTATTTTCTAATAACTTTATTTTAATTATCCCAGAACCAATACTCTTTATCGATTAAACAAACTATATTTTAACTTGTTTGGTTTATTTTTAAAAATCGTCAATAAAATTTTTAAACCGCATTAACACTGATTTCCAAGGGAAAAACTACAAAAGCAGGCGATGAATAATTCATAAGTCCACTCCAAAATAAAATTATATTAGCAGATGATAGATATTGAATAGTCTATACTGCGAAAGCCAAATTCAAAATAAAATTACTTTAGCAGACGATTGATAATTCAAAAGCTATACTGTAAAAGCCGACTCCACAACAAAAAAGGTGAAATGCTAATTTGTTGCTTATGCATTTTGAGGCTTCAAAAATTACATTTTGAAGCTTCAACAGTTTGTTGTTTTCATATTTTGTTCCAAAAACCGCTGACTTGATAATGAATAAAAACAAAGAGCAAAATACAAATAAATAAATGAAAAAAAACAACAGAAAAAATAATTGTATACTATTGCTTAATCTAATAAAGATATTTCAATTTGATATAGAGTTCTTTTCGCACTTTCTCTTGTATTCATCAGATACTGTCCATTTTTAACAGTTCTTGACTTTTTTTTATGCATACTTTGAAATGCTTAGGCGATGGCAGATTCCTATTTGAAGTTTGCAACTGTTAAAAAAGCATTAAAACTTGAAGTGATAAAGAATGCAAAATTGCTTTACCACTAGGTCATACTTTGTGTCGACAAAAAGCTCATTTTTTCTTTGTAATAAAACAATATATGGCTCCAAAAATCCCTTTTGCTTTGTACTAAACTAACATATGAAGTCCAAAATTTTTTAAAAAAAAGCTGAAATACACTGGTGTTTTCCAAAAAAATTTTCCATCACTTATTTAACTGAGTGATACGATTGAAGAGATTTTAATTTTTTCAAAATCATACTACTTTTAATCTTATTAGCTTAGATAGGAGACTTGATAGAAAAATATTAAAAAGATAATTTGTTTTACTTTCCCAGAGCTAGTAACCATCGTGATAGTACAGTTTAATTGAAACCCATAAATTCGGTGTAAATTTGGACATGTAGCCTAGTTATTGCTACTCTAATTACTGAATAGATTATTACCTGAGACATAAAATAGGACGATAAAATGTTTATTGAAGGAATGACCCTAACGGCCATTGATCGTTAGGGATCAGAAATGAAGCCAAAGTACTCGAGCAATAAGTGAGGAAAACATGAATGAAAATATACGCGAAGACGTAACCTGTCTCATCCTCCCGAGAAAATTTCTAATCATAATTTATGGATATTGCCTTAAAAAAGGAATTTCTGAAAATGATGGATACCGTATCAACAATTAATTGGAAGAGATAAAATAAGATATTTATAGTTAAAAATGCACATTTAAGGTATTATGCACACGTAAGATATTTTTGTTATCTTGCTAAGAAAACCTAGGAGAGAGTATTTACTTGAGTTTAGCAGTACACTTAAAAAAGGAGCAAAAAGATTTTAAAAATCGATCACCATCTTTGTGTAAAACAAATAAATGGTTTTCGTTTTTATTTATCAGTTTTAATACTGATAAATAACGAGGGAGGCCCTTTATAAGTGAGGGTGAGATTCTTCGTGGTTAGATCTCGCCAACCTGGTGGGTACAATACAGTTGGGGTATCTGGCAGGTCCCATTGATGTCGGGGTGTACTTCCTTTAAGGAGAGTTATACCGTGGCCGGTGATAACCCTTAGGACTAACCACAGTTTCGTCAATGTTGCTGTAGTGGTGGTCCGATCATTCCGTACTTATTTCCGAGTGTCTTCTGGTGGGGCGGAGAATCAGTAATATAGCTTATCAGTTTTAATAAAAAATAGCTTTTTTTGATAATTACGCGCTGTCCTCTTTCAAATAAACAACCATATAAAATTGAGGATGGAAACATCAGCTTTCAAAACACTTTTTATTTAGATGCGGAAGCCATTCTAACATGGATTCCAGCATGAAGATGATATATTGTAATAATTTCCATAGCACTTCCAGAAAATTTCTTCACTTCTTCATCGATCATGGTCCCTTGCACTTAAAAACCACCCTTCGTTCAAAATCTTGATCTTACCCTTTCAAAATCTTATTACTGTCTTTTGAATATGATAGCTAGAATTGCTGTTTGGATTTTAAATGGTTTGGAATACGTTGTTAGAAATGTTAAAACAATGAATAAGTTTTTAAATGGCGCACTTACTTTGAGCTAGAGCTCAAAGTAAGTGAAAATGGTGGAGGAAGCGGGTTGAAATTTTAATTTCGCTGTAAATCTCTTAATATTGAAGTTAGGAAAATAAATCCACTGAGACAAATCAGTGCCTCATGAAGACGAACGACTTTTTGCATTTAAATTTTGTCGATAACTGCAGTATCTTAGAAGTTAAGGACTGAAAAGTGATTTTAAAGCCCTAGTATTGATTGTTTTAACATCAACAATTTATATTGCCAGATAGTAACTTAGATGTAAAGGAATCTAACTAAAATTCCTTTTTGCTTGCCTTCAGGAAATATTTTGTTTTAAAAAAAGGGCTTGGGATTCGAGGGAGTATGTATGCTTTCAATAAGTTTTCGGAGAGGATATGAATTGTTTGGAAGAAGAGGAAAAGAGTTATAAGAAAACATAAATGACTTGCTTTTCAATGAGCTTTACTTAGTTATCATTCTCCATGCAGTTTCTATTTGAATGAAAAATACTGAAGTTTAACAGTTCGGCAAACGATATTGTTAGATAAGTAGCTGCATATTGCTGTTTTGTTTTGACGAATTTATTATAACTTTAAGACCAAAATATGTCATATTCACTTTCCACCATGGGATACTTAACGGAAATAGAAGCAGGTAAATTAAAGAATCACAAAATGAAGGATAATATCAAAATTTTAGCAATTTTTCTGGTCATGGCAAGTAATTTTAAAATCATCTGTCTACTAAATCAAACAAAAGTCGCTGCTGGTTTGTTAACTTTTAATAAGGTTAAAGTTTCCTAGCAGATATGTATCCAATATCGATCAATCTAATTCACTTTATTTTGGCATAACCTTCTTCTGTTTAGAAAAAAACAGAAGTATTGAATAATATAGGAATTGTATCTCAATAAAATTTGTGAACCTTAATCCAAATTTCTATGTTAAATTTTCTGTCATTGCCTTCATCTTGTTATTTCTTCAGGATTGGACACAGTAAAAGCAGTTGTTTCTACCAGAAACAATAGGAAGTAGTTTTCTATGAACATCGATGGCTGAATTATCGATATTTTTCTGCCCTGAAATATTATCGATAAGGGCTCCTCCCATAGATATTTTGAAATTGACGATAATGCTAATATTCAGTCAATCGGTAATTTTCATTTGGGCAATATTACTGAAGGCTGACAATATAGTTCTATTTTATTCCTCATAATTTTGACATAAGTTTATTGAATACTAATTGTCTCTGGCAATCAATTTGTTAGTCAGAATCTATGGTAAATAAAAGTTTTAATTAAATATCGTATGCAATATTTGTGTCTGATTGGTTTTTTGAAGCAAAATAATTTAAGTCCAACACATAAATATATAAATTCTTTCTATTTTAGAAGACGTTTGTCATTCTTTTATTTACCATGCCTTTCATTTACCTTTACTTTAATTTCCCCAGTTCCCCTAAAATTAGCAAAAAAGGGATTAATTTGCTCATTAATTTATTCAATTCATTGATTTGAAGAGTTTCTTTTTTGTCATAAGTGTATTCAAATTTTAAAATCTTTTTAATGGGTAAAATTCCTGTTTTCTAACAGGTTTTATAAGTTAAGAGTAACAGATCCATTTAATCAAGAATTGAGATCTATAGAATAAAATATTTTTAAAAGGAATTGTTTCCTTTCGTTAAATAAAACTAAAGCTCTTATTATACTTTAATAAAGAGTTTCACATGGAATCTCTAAGAAAAAGTCCTCCTAATAAACGAAGTTTGGAGAGAGACGCTAGCTTGGCTTTTGTCTATCCCACGATCACAAGCCAATCCTAAAGGGTGTAAGGTTTTGAATGTCAGGATAGAACCATTATTTATTTATCAAAAGACTTATAGTCATTGTCAGAATATGTTCGTATATAAGAATATACATTATAGATCATTTGAATAAAATAAAATATTTAAATTAAATAGTTTGAAAACTAATCCTTGGTTCAGGAGAACACTTTGAAAAGTATATATAGAAAGCAGTACATACATAAGAATAATAGTACATGTAGAAAACAGAGCATAACACTTAAAAGCATAAAAAATATCACAATACCCAAAGGATGGTAGATACAGTAGTATGGTAGAAGTCGACATATAGCAATAACAATCAATGTAACAATGTCTGAATTTAAATGTAACAATGTCACATTTTCACGCATTATATAACTTGGGAATAATAGGCGAATTACTCAAATACAAGATGCAAATGCAACTCAGGTATAGAAAGACAAATACATTAAAAAAAGCCTTATTAGAAGGTAAAGGTCAAGAAATGTCAAGAGTTTAGTTTAGTTTAGTTATATTAACATCCCGTTTAAAGCAACACGAGGGCTAATTTGGGACGAACCTCGTAATTTTGAACCACAGTCAGGTGACAAGGACGACACCTGAACTGGCACCCCCCTCTCCACACCACATCGCACCAGCGGGAGGACGTTTGGCCTGACAGATTTAACGTGCAAGAGACCCCCTCACATCTCGAACCTGAAACCCTCTGGTTCCGAGGCCGAGACCTTACCACCAGGCCACCGCGGCGCTAGAAATGTCAAGAGAAGGTCTAAAATATGAGCAGAAACGTGCAATTTTTAATAGCTGTAATACTACATAAAAACAAATAAAAGCTATTTGGGAAGCCACTTAAGTGTTGTCCTCGTCCTCTGACTGCGGTTCAAAATTACAAGGTCCTGACCCCAAAAGCCTAAGTGTTTCTTTATAAAGGGACGTTAATCTAACTAATATAAACAAAATCCTAGAAATATACCATCAATTTTAAAATCAGTGTGAGTAAATATACCTTATATTCATCCTTTATTGGAGCGTGAAATAGAAAAGAATAAATCTATCCTTTTCTCTACTACGAGGAGAAATGAAAGAACGAACATAATATCAGAACTCGGAATTGGCTACTTGTAATGAAAACGCAGAAAAATGAGAAATGACAAAATAAGGTTCCTTTTATTGGGGACAAAGACTTTTCTGTAGAAGTATTTCCTTAGAAAGTAAATAATGACGAGATTCACATACGATAGAAAGAAGACTCGTTGCTAGCGAATTCATTTATAATAGATGCTTTTCATCTCTGTAGCTGCATCGCTATTATTTTTGACGCTCTATAGAGCATAACCTTTGATCTTAATCAATTTATATTCGGCTCAAATACACTTTGCAAGATAGGTAAGTACATTTTGAAGTGTTTTCATTAAATTTTATTTTAGAAAATTACAAGAATATATAGTCTTGGAGGTTTTGAAGAGTTTTCGGACGTTAAAATAGAATTTTTAATGTTTTTGTGTTTTGTTATTTAAGTAATATATCATTTGTATTGTGAGAACTAGTAGGGAATAATAATTACTTTGAATATATGACATTCAATTTTTTTCCTTCTGAAATGCAGAAAAAAAAGTCGAATTCTTTAAAATTTGATTTCGATAGAGATTTATTCATTCAATATGTAAAGCAAAGTGCAATTTCTAAGAAAAAAATGTGCTTATTTCAATATTTTCTAATTCAAAACAACAATTAGGTTGACTTAATTTGATGTTATTAATTTATTTTATGACATGTAATTTTTCTTTCTCTGTTTTTATATAAAAGTGTTTGTACAAATACATAATATAGAACAGTATGTGATTTCAAAATCCAAATGACAAGTTTCCACTAGTTTTTAATTAAAAAAATGACAAAATTTTGGGAGCTATTTGAATTAATTTTCTGTTATATTCATATATTTTTATAAAATCTAATGCTTAAAATGAGAACATTTTATGAATCAACAAAAAATGGCAGAAATAATTATAAACGACTGCCCCAACTGGAAAAAAATACTTTTATAAAATATCTTTATAGTAATAGTAGTATATAAAATAGTATAGTTTATAGTATAGTAAATAGTAGTTATCAATTGATACATTTCAGGAACATTTTGTTTTTTGAGATAACTGTCAAATATAAAATGCACCCTTAATAAATTTAATTATTATGTTTAATATTTATTAAGTTTAATTTTGTCTATCTCAATATATTTCATAATTCGTATTTTTTGAAAATCAATTATTATTTTGGGTGAAAAAAACCCGCTTTTAACTATTAACAGCACTGATAAACCAATTACTTAAATATTCTCCTTAAATTTACCTTATGAAAATTTCAAATATTAATTTCTTTTTTTATTATATAAAAATTTTTCAAACGAAAGCTCTCCCCCAAAATGTTGATTTGATAATTCATAACAAATATCTAGGGACCCCCAAATTACAACCAGGAAAAGTACAAAAATCAATTTTTAAAATATTGTTATTAAATTTAGCTCATGAACTTTTCAAATAACTTAGATGTTAATTGATAAGATTTGATAATTCATACAAAATACTTGATGATACCCAAATGACCTTCAGAAAAGACCCAAAATCCAATTTAAGAAATAATTTCATTAAATTTATGTCACGAAATTTTCGAATAGTTTAAATATTTATTTCTTCCTTTATTAATTAAAAAAATTTTCAGTCAAGTACTGTCACTCATAATGTGGATTTAATAATGCATACAAAATGCTTAAGGATACCCAAATGACATTCAGAAAAGACTCAAAATCCAATTTAAAATATTTTTATTAAATTTATCTCCTGAAATATTTGAATAGTTTAAATATTTATTCCTTCCTTTAATAATTTGAAACAATTTTCGATCAGTTACTAACACCCAGAATGCTGAATTGATAGTTCATGCTAAATGCCTAGGGATGCTTAAATTTTCCTCAGTAAATGCCCTAAAACAATTTTTAAACTATTCTAAAAATTATTTAATGAACTTTTCAAGAAAATTTGATAATTATTTCATCCTTTATTAATTAAAAATATTTGAATCAAATTTTGTGATTAATAATGCTGCTTTGATGAT
>JAPMOQ010033143.1:95737-170614 GCA_026543055.1 Argiope trifasciata
ATATTTGAATCAAATTTTGTGATTAATAATGCTGCTTTGATGATTCACATTAAATATCTGAGGATCATCAAATTTTCTTCAGAAAATACCTTAAAAGAATTTTTAAACTATTCTCATTAAATTTACCTCATGAACTTTTCAAATAACTTTGATATTTATTTTATGTTTTATTTATTTAGATAAGTTTGAATAAATTTTGTCACTCCTAATGCTGTTTTGATAATTCATAACAAGTACCTGGGGATGTCAAAATTTTGTTAAGAAAAGGTCCAAATCGCTTTAGACAAAACTTCCTCAACATTTGATTTTTCAATCCCCTAAATTGTTTTGTCTAATCAAGCTAGCGGAAACAAACACTAACTTGAACTCGATTCATTTTTTATTCTTTCCAATTATTACATTGATGTTCGCATGTTTTAATCACATGGCTGAACAAGAAAGTTTCGCCAAATTCGTAAACAACCGCTTAGTTGAAAAGATTAAATCAAGCCTTTAATTCGATTACAGGATAATTTACATCGAGAAGAAAGTTTATTCGGGATTTCGGATTGAAATAAGTTCTTTTTACTATCCCATTCCATCTCCTATATGTAGCAAGACAAGCTTAAAAGCAATGAAGGGATTAATTTGGGAGAAGGGAACCATGAAACAAAAACATACAAAGATTGAACAAGTTTATGAAGCAGTCTGCAAGAATGTCTAACATGAAAGATAAAGTACGGATAGATGATTATGTTCTGTCTAATTTTATCCCGTTTGCTTAAATAGACGTGGTCTGTTCTCATACATTGCGTGGATAACGGCTGATCTGGATTCTTTCTGAAGGTTGGTTAGAGCGAAAAGTGAAAGGAGCTGATTTGAAGTAAAGTAAGAACAAAATATTTTGTTCAATTTGATTTTATACTGTTTGCTTAAATAGACGTGATCTGTTCTCGTGTATTGAGTGGTCAATGACAGAACTAGATTCTTTCTCAGGATTGGATAGAATAAAAAGTGTCAGGAATTGATTTGTAAGTAAAATAAGTACTAAATATGTGGTTCAATTTAGTTTTGTCTTGTTTTCTCTGATATAGGTTAATCAGTTCTTGCACATTATGTGCAAAATAACAGAAATAGATTCTTTCTCAGGATTGACTAGAGTGAAAAGTAAAAGGAACTGATTTAGCTGAAGTAAGAACAAAATATTTTTGTTCCATTTGATTTTATTCTGTTTGCTTAAATAGACGTGATCTGTTCTTGTATATTGCGTGGATAATGAGTCAGATGGAGAACATGATTAGATATACATGATTAGAAAAATCATCCAATATTTATAACAACATACATAAGAACAGTTTCCCCATTTTCTGTACTAAATCATTTTCTAGCCAAAAAGAAGTATATAAGAAGAGTTACTTACCCTTCCTACCAATTGGGAACTTCTAAAAAACCAGCTTACAATTCAGTTTTTAACTTTAGCTAATCTTGTGGAAGGATCCAACTTAATTATTATCCACGAAATGTACAAGACCTGATTAGTATATTACGTGGATACCCAAGCAAACTGTATACAATTAAACGAAACAAAATATTTTGTTCTTTCTTTTAACAATAATACAAAAAAAAATCAACACAATTTACAAATAAAACAATATGCAACATTTAATCGTAAAAAATATTAAAATTTTTTTTAAATCAAAAACACGCCTCATACTATAGCCAACTGAACATTGGGATATTCCTATCTTGGTGTCAAAAAATCAGGTGGAAATATTAGTAATAATAGAGAAAAAGATTTAACCTTCACTTCAACATTGGAATATGCTGTTTGTAATATTTTTAATTTGGAATATTTTTTTAAAAAAATTAATTGAAAATAACGAAAAATACGTGACGAAAATTGGTTGGAAAATTTTGGAATTTTAAGATACAGTAAAATTATTTTTGTTATGTAATAATTTTGGAAACTAACGCTGGAAAATTGCCATAATCTACTTTTTTAATTAAATCTTTTATTAAAATTAAAAAAATGAAATGTTTACATTCTTGCATACCAAAATATACAAATATAAAATTTGTTTCATCAAGATAGAATGGTAAGGCTTGCTTCAACTATCTGATTTGTTATTTGTTTTCCTTCATAAAGTTAGGAGCCCAATTTGGTACTTTATCATTTTTTAATATTTTTTTCTGATTTTCTTGTTTTAAAAATTTTGAGATCATATGCATATGAGAGTGAAAAATTCGCGAATTATTCATATGAATGAAGGAGAATTTATAAATACACCCATTTCTTTTAAAATGGGCAGTTTTTATAAAACAAATTTATTGATCTGTTAACGGGCTTGTATACTGCAATAGGCAACAACCACCGTAATTTTCTTAAATGCTTTACAGATTTGAAAAGTAACAATAATAATAATTTATTTTTATCATAAATTTACTAACAATTTTTCAAAATACTTTTAGCTGACACAAATTCAGCTTTGGATCAGGTTGCATAGTTTGAATCAAAAGAGATGTCTTACTTCGTTATAACTGCTTCAGTGCTATTATACAAGAATTCAAAGTTATCGAATAAAATATTTTGAAAAGAAATTCTTTTCGATATGTCAAAATGATGCTTCAGGTATGATATAATAAAATGCTTCACCTGGAATTCCAAAAAATAAGCCTCATCTTCAATCACAGAATCAGTCAATAAGAGTATATCTACATCATACATATTTGTTTTTTAAGAAGATACACAATGCAGAAACTCCATCTCTGTGTTGTTTTTTTCTGTGATAAGAAATGAATGGGCAAACATCGTATCGGAAATTGCTGTCTGAGTTGAAGGAAGAGAAAATGAGAAATGACAAAACAAGTCCCTTTTGATTTGGGAACAAAGATTTTCTTGCTAGAGCTGTTTCCTAGGAAAACAAATAATGACAAGTTTCACATAGAAAAGAAAGAAAGATAGTTGATCCCAAAATTATTTGTAAAAGATATTATTACAGCTTGATGTACTAATGGTTATTAACCCTGCTATTCTGTTCGGGTCTATATGACCCGAAATAAAACTTAAAGCTTCTTAAAAACATTTGGTACGGAGATATTTTTATAAAACTTCTTGAAATCCTTAGTAAATAATATCAGTATTATTAATAGAGGGATTTAGGTTTTCTTTTATTTCGAAAGAATATCTTTCAATTCATACCTAACATATATTTCGGGTCAATATGACCTAATGCCAAAAACCTTTATTTTTGAATCATGCATGTTAACTTTTGTTTGGAATCTCAAAAGAAACGAATAATAATAGTTTCTGTAATTTATCCTTTTTCAAAACCTGTTTCATTGACGTATGTGCTTGGTCACATGACAAGTGGGCAAATGCAAGGTTCAAAAATTGATGCGATTTAAAAAGGGCCAATCTCTTTTATCTCTTTTTTGCTATATTTCTTGTTTTTTCTGCTCTATTTCGCTTTCTGATATGTTGTAAAAGAGTTGTGCCTACGAATGCGATAAAAAAATAGCGAAATTTGAGAATACTTCATTGTGTGTCAAACGTACATAGTGCAATCTCTGTCCATCAATTAATAACAGCAAAACCGATATGTTATGCTGTAATTGAATCATATTTTCAAATCTCCTGTAAAACATTATTGTTCAAATTGTAAATAAAATTATTAAATTCTAATTCTTTTATGTTATTTTTATAGGTGCTTTATATTAGTGTGAGTTTTTATTTCAAATAGTTTTTTGTTACTTTTATAGCTGCTTTATATTAGGTCTATTTTTAAATTTATAGTACTACTAGCTGACCCGGCAAACGTTGTTTTGCCATATAAATAATTTCCTAGTAATTTCTAGTGCAGACAAAAAATAGCTTACTTACTGTAAGTATGTATGTATGTTAGAATGTGTATATTGTATTTATGTAAGAATGTGGTATATGCGTGAAATAAGCATGGAGCGCTGTGAACGATGAGGGAATATAAAAATAACAAAAGGCAAACATTATTTTTAAGTTATTATAATTTATTCCTTAAAATTATATATCATTAATTAAACAATTACGACAGTAACACTATTAAACAATATCAATCTCTTAATGCTATAGCGTGAACAATATTTTTTGTTAGTCCATCTTTAGCTAACACAAACAAACTGGATGGTTTACCCACTCGAGAGCATGCCACGTATAATTGTCCGTGTGAAAAACATGTTGTTCTCAAATCTAATCCACAAACAGACATCGTTTGACCTTGGGATTTGTTGATAGTCATTGCAAATGCCAATCTAATCGGAAACTGAATACGTTTGAAATGAATTGGCACATCTGTAGGTATAATAGGAATCCGTGGTATGAGTATATTTTCACCTCTGAACTTGCCATTTAAAATCCTGGCTTCGATCACGTTTTTCATTAATTTTTGAATGACTAATCGCATACCGTTGCACAGCCGGGGCGGGTTCAAATTACGAAGCAAGATAATTGGAGATTCAACCTTTAATTGTAAATTATGCGGTGGCATGCCTGGCAAATCCAGTGAGTTCAAAAACTCTGTGGGAAAATTTACTGCTTCGCTGTCGTCGCAAACTGTATCAATAGATTTATATGATACCAAGTTCCCTGGCAACAACATGTATCTTCAGATTTAAATTGTCAACGTCTACATTTTTTGCCGCTAAAATCGCTCTTTCAGCAAGCCACTCATGATTTATTTACTGTGTGTGTACATCGGGAAATATTTGTTCAATGAGATTATCTTGCGAATCAGCGATTGTGCAGAAATCGGTCGGTAATTTTACGTATCCAGTTTCATCTATAGCAACTTTTCCATCACCGATATCTAAGAGTTGTTTTGAAAATGTTTCAGCGGATGGATCTTGAAGCATTTGAACGCGCATATTTATTTTTAGCTGTAATTTTTCAACATTACGCCACAATGGAGATGATTTTAAGCAAGCGTTGATCTCATCAGCGTATGTTGAACGAGGAATGACTGGAAGTGTTTGTCTGAAATCACCTGAAAGGACCAACAGAGTTCCGCCAAATAGTTTGTCACTGTTTTTAATATCTTTCAATGTCCTGTTCAACGCCTCAAGTGAATGTTTGTGTGCCATAGTACATTCATCCCAAATAATAATTTTACACCGTTTCAGCACAGTGGCCATGGACAATTGTTTCTTAATGTTGCATACTGCGTCAGGGTTATTCTGAATATTTAGTGGCAGCTTAAATACTGAATGAGCTGTTCTACCTCCATCCAATAAAGTTGATGCAATGCCTGATGCTGCAACGGCCAATGCTATGCCATTATTTGATCGTATTTCAGCAAGAATTATCGAAATAACGAATGTTTTGCCAGTTCCACCCGGTGCATCCAAAAAGAAGAACCCACCTTGTCCAGCTGAAACTGCGAGCATAATGCGATCATAAATGGTTCTTTGTTCCTCATTCATTAGTGGGACATTGCGGGCAACAATCTCTGCCATTTCTACAGTACTGTACTGCAGTTCACGATTCATTTCAGTATTCATTAAATCAGATGCAGTTCGATTTGGCGAATTCATACCGAAATTACTAAGTGGTAATTTGGCAATGACAATGCAAAGATCCTCAATAGCAATCAATGCTTCATTGCACATTTCGTCGCTGAATGTTATGGTTAGATCGTGGCACCGTATACGATGTTGATGCAATATATCATCAGTCATTGAATCTTTGTGATTTTCCCATAATATCTGTGCTCGGGCTGGGAAACATGTAGTCAACACTATAGCGAATAGTCGACGAATTTGTATTGCTGTACAGTTCAATGCAGCTTCAGCAAGCATGCATTCCCACTGGTTGTCGTCTTCCAGCAAGCCGAGTGCAAGGCATGCATCTTTATACGTTGGATATTGTTGCCCATTCACTTTACGTATATCTTGAAATGATAATGGGCCAGTAACATTAACCAACAACAGTCGAAGATAAAAGCACTCAGTGTGTCTTGGATTGACTGTAAATAATCGCCCCAAGGCGTTTGATTTAAATAAATTGAGACATGCAGCAACTGGTGAGCCTTGCTTGCGGGGCATCCATGTTTTTGTTTGAGTCCATGTGAAATAGCGTAGTACTTGCGAATAGAGTAATGTTCGTGCAAAGGCACCAAAATCCTCCGCACGATTACACAATTCAAAAAATGCAGTGAGTGTAGTTTTAGGTGGATTTATTGCACGATCAATCGCCGTTTCAAGATGGATAGCTAACTGAACAACTGCTGGATCCCGTTCATGAATTGGAAAACCAAAGATACGCCAAGCAGCTTCATTGGAGCTGATGTACCGACCAATTTGGTAGAGCGTAATTTCATCGTTTTTATTCACTGGAGGAGCATTCACATTAGTATTTTCCACTCTAAACACAGCCATATCACTGCCTTTATGGACATACTTGCAAATGTATTTGATGCTCTTCACAGAACTGCAGAACTCAACATTAATATGAGCATTATATGTCTTGCTCAGCAGAGGCGAATATGGCACCACCCAAAGATTGTCAATATCAATGTCTGTGTTGATGATATTTTTAATAAATGATTGTCCGCCATTTTCAGGATTTCTTCGACGATATATTGGGTATCCGTCGACATTTGTGACCGTATCATTGGTAATATCTTTAGGGAAATTTTTAGTACATTTTCCATCAGCCATGCATGGAGATGAACTATTAAGAGTACCACATGGACCATGAATCATGTTTGTTGTAACAATATCAAACAGCAGTTGGTCAGTGGAGGGATCTGGAATTTCCGCAGAAATGATACGATCGATTTCTTCAGGACGGATTTTGTCGATGAACCAAACCAAAATGTGTGCATGAGGTAATCCTCGCTTTTGCCACTCAACCGAATACATCCAGCAACGTGTGGGACCGAATACATGTGATTTAGTAATGAAACTTATTAAAGACTTCAACTTTTGTCTGAACACACGTGCTGTAATGTCATGGCGATGTATTGCATTTTGGCCAGGCAGTAGCAAAGATGTAATCTCTGGCCATTTTGGATTACATGTGAACGTGATAAATAAACATGGTCGTCTATATTCGCGCACGAAATTCAGAACATCCTGTATATATTCTTGCATATGACGTGGACTGCCTACGTACGATGATGGTAAAATGACATGGTATACAATTTACAGACAATTTCGGCGACGTCGGCGTTGTTGTTGATAGCGTCTCGCAAATGAATGTACTCTTCCGCGCGCAGCTTTTGTTGATTTTATCTTAAGTATCGTAGTCGTTCGCTCTCAATCTTCGCGTACATGTCGACCATGAATTGTTGACAAAGCTCACGACATCGTAAAATGACGTTGTCCAGGCAACGTCTAATCATTAATCGGTACGCATAATAATCCTTTGAGCTAACGTTCTTGTTTGTTTCAGCTCCTGTAATATTTGTTCATAAAAATTAATTTAAATTTATTACGTTCAATAATTTAATTGTTTTGTTAAATGATTAATGATCAAATTAATAATCAATGAAGTACCTGATACGGGATCTCGTTGTTTTATGTTTATGCAATATCCGTCTTGTCCCTTCCAGAATATTAGCGGATATTGGAGAGCGTCATATGAAAGATGTGTGTCAGCAATGAACTGAAGATTATTATTTCTTCTACGAATCACAATTTCTCGTGCAGCTGTACAATCGCCAACCATGATTCCAGCAACATCATCAACAACGGGTGCATTGAATCTACGAATATGCTCTCCAGCTGGTGTTTTATCAGGATTAATGACGATAGCGTGATTATCGCTTTGTAATTGGTGCATATGTGATTTGAATATTTTCAACAACTCGTTGTGCTCGTTCAAAAGAGCATCTAGCTCGCTGACGATGCGCCTGGCATAAAGTGAATCAAGGTTATTATAATCACAACGTGCATTCACGCGATTGGCAAGTGCGCTTCCGGAATCCTCGCCGCTCATAAAGTAGATTTGTAAGAATTTATGTGGTTCGTTTGGCATTGGCAGCAGTGAGCCCATTTTATGATAAACTTGGCCTCTGATTTTGAATGTAGAATTGAATTGTTGACCATTTGCATTAGTATTTCGAAATATTTCTGTTGCTCCAAACGATGCCATTTGAAAGCATGAATTGAAACTTCGAATTGACTTCAGAAACACGTTAGAATCTGGATCCGTACCGATAAGTAAGCCGTTCAATGGTTGAGGTGGTGTTTCAATTTCAGGTAGTTGCACTTTTCCTGACGCGCAACACATCCCAGCTGGCTCATTTTTGAATTTCAGAGCATGACAATGCGGACATTCCTTGTCCATAGCACCAATTACCACTTTTGAATGAGCATAATATTCAATATCGGGCTCATACTGGAATGCTAGACGCAGGAATGAATCAGATATAAATGCTCGATGTACCTGTTGTCGTTGTTGGTCATTTTTTCTTCGTCTATTGACTGTGAAATGGTGTGATTGTCGTTGTTCTAATCTTCTGACTTCATTGCGTTCAGCTCGTGTATCTTCTGGCTCTTCTTGATGCAATTGCGCCATTCTGACACGTGCATCAGTATTTTGTTGCTGGATTTGTTCTTCTGTTCTTTCGGATCTGCTATTTCGCAAGTTTTGAGCTTTACTTGTACTGCGGCTCAAATCAGCCCCTTTGCGTTTTCTTGGCATTGCTCACTGTACAAAACATACATAAATAGAATTAATGAAATTATTTAATGATGAAAAATGTTAAAAGTATAATTAGGGCCAGGATTTTTGCCGCAGTTTTGAAATGATTAGTTTTAATTTATGAAATTATAACAAAAATATAAGTTTTATTGAAAAATTTTTCAAACAAAAGTAAAAAATTAAATTTTATGAAAACATTGTCTCTTATAATTTTTTCATACAACTAATATTTCCATTGACATTTCAAAATAAAGATTCATAATGATTGATTTATTGGAAACTATGAAAATCTTAATTGTTCAATTACATTTTTTTAATAAAATTAAATTAAAATTACATTTTTATAAGATTTACAACATTTTCAATATAAATAAAAAAAAGTATACTTATAACACAAAATCCGTTGTTATTGGAAGCTCGTGTCACGTGTTGAGTACTTTTGAGGTTATAAAATCACTTGATTAACTAATCGTGCAAAATACACTCAAAATTGATAATTTAATTATTATTTATAAAATAGGAATGATTAAAAGTTAATATGAGAGTTACACTGAGATAGCAAAATAATAATTGTCAACGTTACTACTACACTTGATGCATAAACAATAATGATGGCCGACAACTGTGTAGGGAGTGAGAAAGAAAGGAGAGCGGCTTCGTTCTCATCCCTACTCCGTGCTGTTTACTGGGTCAGAAGTGACACCTGTAGACATCTGGCGGGGATAACTAATTAAATGACGATTGATCAGTTTTCGACCGGAGAGGAAAAATGATTAAATTACTAAAATGGCTATTAAAAATAAGGTTTGATCGTAGAAGGGTGAAAATTGAGGATTGTATGTATTTTTGTATGTTGTATCATAAAAAAATAGATATTAAAAATTTTGTCTAAAAAATAAAAAAAAAATTTAGGGTTGTACTACCCCTAACATTTAGGGGGATGAAAAATAGATGTTGGCCGATTCTCATAGATACCGGATAAGCACAAAAAATTTCATCAAAATCGGTCAAGCCGTTTCGGAGGAGTATGGCAACGAAAACTGTGACACGAGAATTTTATATATTAGATTGTTTAAGTCATTTCTTAAATAGCAATTAATTGCCTAAAGAAAGCTAAGTTTTCTGAGTCGGGTCATATTTACCCAACTTGAAGTAAATACAAACAGAACATCAGGGTTAGTACAAAAATGTCATATATGTCCGCCTTTAGACACTCTTGAAGTTAGGTCTTTAGATAAATATGCCATTTAACAAGAAATTTTCTCATTTATAAATTTAATTATCATTAAATGCATGCAATCAATATTTATGAAATAGCCTATTAACACGAGAACACTGTCGATATTATTTTAAGATTTTCTCTAGGATGAGATTAATAAGCAAGTATCAGTAAACTGAAAACCAATTTTGGATAGAATGTATTATTGTAAATCAAAATTTCAATCGATAGTCATATCAAATTTATATATTTAAGTCATTGCGTGTTTGAGATCTCGCATTTGAGTATTTATGAGTTACAGTCGAATTTACAGTTAATCGTGAATTGCAGACAATCAATCCCTAGATTGATTTAGTACAAAATTCCATAAATATCGATATTTTAGTTGTCGAATGTGTGCACAAAAATTTATCTACCGATCTCTGCATTTTATAATTATTACACTGGCTCTTTTAAAATAAATTTAGTTCAAAATTTGATAAAAGTCCACAAATTTGGCATAATAGCCATATATAAAAAATTTTCATATATTCGTCTAGCCCAAAACATTTTGGAGTTATAGTGATTACTGACAGACATAATTCCAAATGCATGTTTTACTCGTCTAAGAAATATGAGACTCGGAAGTATTACAAAATTTCGAATATGATTTTTTTGACTATTTCTATTTTGTATACAAAAAGTAAGAAATAAATTGGAAAAATACAATCAGGATAGAAAAATCATGGCTCAATATATTTTTATTCTAACCCGCAATCCTATTATAGGGTGAAGTTCCAAAAACATTTTAAGTTCAAACTGGTAAACGACGAAACGTGAAATAATATTTTAGGACCAAACTATTCAGACTGTTATAAAGATAAAAATTTTATTCAACAATTTTATTTTCATTTATTTCAAAAAGGAAAAAAAAAGCAAACGAAAAAAACTGTTACGGCTCAAAAATCTGAGTCAAAGACTCGATTTTGAATTGGATAGGATTTCTTATATTATGGTACGTTTTTTTTGAATTTCTTATAAATAACAGAAATCTAAGTGGAATTTCTAAAAAAATATTATGCTGCAACTTTTTTATACTATTATTTCAAAATATTTCCCTTTAGTTCTTTTTGTGTAATAAATAATAGAGCGGAATCTTAAATTGAAAAAACAAACAAACAATACTTCAAACGCTAGTACGTTTTCCTGATTTCTTTCATACATTTGGTTTTGTATTTTACTTGTTTTAAGCTAGAATAATTGAAAAGCACCAGGATAAATAGATTACATCAAAAATAGTGGCAGTTTTTTTGTTGCAAAATTGTATTTATCAGGAAAAATCATTTAGATAAAATTCAGTACTGATTACATATACACTGAAGTGACAAAAGTCATGGGATGACTGTTAATATCGTGTCGGTCCTCCATTTGCCCGGCGAAGTGCAACAACTCGACGTGTCATGGAGTCCAGAAGTCGTTGGAAGTCCTCTACAGGTATATTGAGGCATGCTGTCTGTATAGACATCCATAATTGTGAAAGTGTGGATGGTGCAGGAGTTTGGGCACGAACGGACCTTTCGATGATGTCCCTTAAATGCTCGATGGGATTCATGTCGGGCGATCTAGGTGGCCAGATCATAAGCTGGAATTGTCAGGAATTTATACTTTTTCGCTGCGATACTACTGCCATCTGTATATTTGCATATTGCTATCCCATGACTTTTGTCACTTCAGTGTAAATATATTTCAGTTTTACCTCATCTCATAGTCATCAGTGCCATCTCACAAAATGTTGTGCCAAATGTATAGCAACAATGCAAGTACCACAAGAATCCACGAGACGGCGCTGAATGTTAGGAAAAGAGCAGAAAAAAGGTTATAATGGTTATGAAAAAGATTTTTTTTGTGTGTAAAATCACGTTTTTTTCTGGACAGATACCAATATAGATCATTTGGCAACTTTAGGGGCAAACTTGGTGAACATTTCGCGTCTAGGTGACTGATTTGGCGACTTTGGAGATCAAATATAAATTACTGGAAAATATTAATTAATTAATTAATATTTTAAAAAAATGGCATTAATATCGAATGCATTTCACTACAAGTTTTAAAAAATGTATTTAAACTTGTGTGGATGAATAACAAGTATTTTATTAACGATTGCAAATTTGAACAAGATATATAAATATATAGGGAGAGTGTGAACTAATAGTAAGAATCGAAATAAAATGATGCTAAGATAATGATTCCAGATCAGTGAATCGTCGAATTTCAAGGGAGAGGCAAGACTTACCTCACATCAATGGTAGAAACATTTCTAAAGGGGAGAGGGATTAAGAAAGCTGACCTACCGATGCATTATATTCTCTAATCTTGTACCTTAATACTTCTTCGGATCTTGGTGAAAGAAAACTGTGCTCGAATTTTTCAATATTTTTCCATTTTTAATTTTAAATTTAATTTGAAGTTTGAGTGTGCATATGTAGTTAATATAACATATTTACTTTTAAAATGCATTTTTTTGAAACGTAAATAGTTTTATTAAGTAATGAATTATAAATTTTAAATAATAATTCAATATCAATGTTTTGAAAATCAGGAAAGTTAATATTTAGTTTTTAATTTTGCTGTTAGTTTAGTAAAATATATTATATTGGCAATATAACTAATATTTAGTTGTTAATTTTGTTAAATGATGATAATTTTGAATTTAATTTGAACTTGTAAGTATGGTTGATTTAACCTATTTATTGATAAAATGCTCTTTTTCGACAGAAAAAATAGAAAATTTATTTACATGAATAGTAAATTGTTAACAATAATTTCTTATAAATTTTTAACCTTATTAAATTATTGTTTTTAGTTTTATTAAAGAACAACAACAACAAAAAAAGAATTTTTAATAATTATGCATTATCAATAGTTTAATAACCAGAAAAGCCAAATGTTCAGGAGGAATAATTTTAGCATAAAATAAATTAGCAGAAACTAATATCTGTTCTTTTTATTTTAATTATTAGGGAAACTAAGAACTACAACTTCGCAGTTCAACACATTTTTAACCTAAAATTGTTATTTGTCTATGAAGTACAATTTTAATATTGTGATAGCAAAAAAAAAAATTACATCTTGTAAAGCACAGAATTTAAGATAACAGAATTACATCGCATTTTGTTAAGGAAACGAATTCTATCCGTAGTATTTCCTTCATTTTATTGAGAAATAAAACCATCGCATAAACAATTTCAATGAAAAAGAATTTTAGATATAGATTTAATCTTATACTTTGCTTCGTTGCATTCCTCTTCTAAATTTCTTGCAACAGCAGATGAAAACTAACATAAGAAATGAAAAAAAATCCGAAACGATTGCAAAAGCGTTTCTTGCATGCTCATTAACTCAAAACATAGTTTACTTTGATCCTTTTTTTATTTAATTTAACAAGTAACTGAAAGTATCGTTAAATTGGAAGTGAAATTTATGTTGGATTACGCATATCCGGTGTAGAGTACATGTGCCTATGCCAATTACGCCTACTTTTATGGGAAATAAATGAGAGAAACCAAAATAAATGTCCTAAATTCTTTGATTAGGATCGTTATTTTATCGCTTGGAAAATTCTGGATAATTTCCCTTTACTCTACTGTTATTTCGAGTGGACAGTTGTTGTTTTGCTTCATTTGCGATTAAGATCTGGATTATTTTTTCACTTGGAAAAACTATTTGACGTTTCTGGGAATTTATGATTTTGTTTTTATGAATTGTATTATCGCTATGGAGAACAAATAAACTCAATTGTTACAATGATGGATAGCTGACTGAGTTGGAAAGTCTATTTTTGCAGAACATATTGAATATTTGTGGATTCAAAGTTCTTGATTCCTGAATCGTTTTTTTAATAAAACAGTTCAAATTTCGTTTCTGAATTTTTTTTCAATTTTTATATTCAATTAATTTATATTTTAATGCTATATATGTTACTTTCTAAAATTCTAAATTTTGGTAAAATCTAAAAAAAAACTATAAAATAAAAACTGATGCATATTTTTGGTTGGAATCAGGAATTGTAATTTCTCAATGTATTCCACACATTTTTTAAAATTAATAGAATAAGCAATTGATTCATTTATGAATATTTTGAGCATAGTAATCAGGAAATAGTTGAGCATAGTAATGAGGAAAAAAATTCTTCATAAGAATGAAAAATAATGAGCATATTTTTAATTTGCAATAATATTTCAGTAATTTAAGATTCGAACGAAATACAGCTGCTTTAATAGTTCCGGAATAGATGACATTGGTCTTAAACAGCCTATAAATCTTTGGAATAAATTATATAACAAGACTCTTAATTAGAAGGCTTTCATATCATATCTCGTTTTTAGCAAAAGAAAAATAACTAATATATTTCTTCCAATTTTAACCAACACATTTTTATGCCCTAAAATTTTTTAATTTATTTAAGAAAAATTACTAAAATGTAGTAATTTTAATAATTTTTTAAAAGCTTCCTTGCAAACATAATCCACATTGAAGAAAGGTGCATTTAAAGTCAAAGGGGCTGAAGATATTTAATCAAAAATCTAATGCATGATTTATTTTAAGAAATGTTTTAAGTTTTATCTTATTCTGATAAAAAATATAACTTTCAGATTATGTAGTATTTGAATGCCTTTTTATAGACCGATTAACTCTAAAATTTGATACGCAATTACAGGTCTAATCTAAGGATAACAAAACGTATTTCAATGATTTAAGTTATTGTATTTATGAATTATAATTTTTATATGCATGAGAAAGATGGACAGACAGATGGTAGATAGCTTGAAATTTGGAAATTTGTTGGCAAATTTGAGTTTACTTGAAAATAGTTATAAATTTGTGTAATAAATTTTATTTACATAGCTCTTTGCAATTTGTAATTATCGAGTCAATTTGTACTCAAAAGCCGGACAGATAAATTTACTCTAAGCGGATTGGCTCAAAAATTGATACAATCAACAAATTTGGGGAAAAGGCAGTATATGAAATTTCTTTTGTCTGCCTCAAAATGTTTTGAGTTATCACGTTCTCAGATAGCCGTGCATAATGCCAAAATGTATTTTTCGGACTCCGAGACATCCAAAATGTGAGAATTCTTTAAAATGTCAATTTGGAAAGCTTTGATTACTATAGTACATCTTAATGCCGTATACGATAAAGTAATTAGGAATTACTACGTATTGAAGAAATCATACGTAATGCTTATATTGCTATGGAACAATTCAATATTTGTCTGCAAAATAAAAAATATTGAAGTACAAGTATTATAAAAAATATAAAAATCTAGGCTTGTAACAAAGATTATATAATTGATTTTTAAAAATCTTTTATGCGAATTCTAATAGTTTGTATTAAACAGCAAAAATCGAAATCTTATTTCTGAATTTTAAACGTATTTAAAGAAATTAACTATTGTTTACAGATATTTCTGTTTCAGTTGAATACAAATATTTTATGATGAAAGATAGGAATTTATCTTTTAATTTTTTATTTATATTGAAGGAAAAAAAATCATCTTCTTTTCTTAATTAATATTGTTGTTGGGACTTTATCTGTTGTATATTTAAATATTTCAATCATATGTATTAATTGGAATAAAAATAAATTTACTATAAGTTTTTTTAAAAAAAATATTCTTCAGCATTATTGTATTTATTATTAATTGAATATCATTAGGAAATTTTAGGCCTAACTGAATATAGTTGGAGTGCATAGTTAATGAACTAACAGGCTATTCTTACTGATGTTTTTTAGCGATTAATTGCTAATGGTAGAATTATAAAAGGATCTATACCTGGGGTTAAAGTCACAATTTTATCTTTTATTACAATATTTTTTACTCTATATAGTTTCTATATTGCAGCGAAATGAAACCAAAAAAACATCGAATTAATAAAAATTACGGAATAATATGATTTTTTAAAATGTATATCTATAAAAAATGAAAAAAGCATAGGTTCTGAAAATTTGTAAGCTGATAGTTTATGCATAACGTTGCCATTAAATATTTCTCCTATTTCATTTAGTTAATGTTATTCAAATTTTTACTCTTTACTACACGAGCATTTAAGAACTTTCAAACAATGCAAATAAAAGAAAGGCGAAAATTTTATTTAATTTTTTTTACAAAATTGGTAGCATAAATTGTTGATGTAATAAACAATTTGCTTTTTTAAACATTTTGCTTAATTAAAATTTGGGTAAATAAAAACAGTCAAACAGTGAGATGTTAAAAACAGTCAAAAGTAAACAAATACCCATATTTTGAAATTTTACTTTAATACGTTTTATGCATTGATTTCTTTTTTAGTAATTTTTAAATTCAAGATGTTATTAAAAATATTACTTTTTTTCTTATGGTAACAGATTGTTTATTATTACTGAAAATTGTTTTAAGCATTTCAAAACAACAGATTTGTTTTAAATGTCCAACGAAAATTAAAAAAAATAGAATCACTAAACATTAAACAAAAATTCGGAATAGAAATAAATAAATCTATAAAATTAAGAAAAACAAATAAAGTAGCTACAAACAATAAGCAACAGCGTTAAACCCAGGGTAGAACTCATGAAGCAATGAAGAATAATAGAAACAAATAAAATTATTGTAATAAATAAACACAAAACAGGAAACAATAATAGAATAAAGAAAGCTTCGAGAACTACGTAAACAAGTAAAGTCGTAAACAAAAAGGAATATGAAAGAAATGATAAACAACTGTAAAAAATAAAACTGGAAAAATGAAAATAATTATACATCATGATGCAAAATTTGGAACAAAAGAAAGCTGTAAAACAATGAAAAGATATAAATAAATATATGAAGTTTCATGCTTTTTACTTCAACAAATCAAATGCAGTTAAAGTAAAATCACAAGATAGAATTCGCAGCTATCTTATTAACCTTTCTTTTGCTTAGAATTTTGCAACAAAACCACTAAGAACTCAATAAATGCTGGAAGAAATAACATAATTGAAATAAATAGCACGATTAATATATTATTTAACAAAAGTCTAATCAAATTATTTTAATGTTAATTAATAGCTATTTAATAATAGTTCTCTGAATAGGGAAAAATAATTTGTTGTGTAAAACTCGAAAAAGAAATACTTTGATCTGAAAGATATATTCATTTAACAGTTATAGGGAAATATATTTTTTAACTTACTTAGTATAAACTATTAATTAAGGATTCAAAAGAGTTTTATTTAAGAAAATACTGAATCTAACATAAAAAAAAAGATTCGATCGAATTTCTAAAACGCCTTTATTTTCTTCAAATGAAATTTATTTTAATAAATTAAATCAGTCAATTAAATCGAGTTAAATTTTACGTAAATTATTCACTTAGTTTCAGGTAATTGAACCATAGAAATTTAAAGATCTGATTTTTCTGCAATCTGTATTTTATCCAACTCAATTAGCAGAGCTTACTTTAATGGAACTAGTATTAATTATTTTGCATCCATCGGAACTAATTTCCGTCGATCTTATTTGATGAAATATTATTATTTATTCATTTTCTGACCTTTGATTTCAGAACTAAAGGTAATTAAGAAAGTTTAATTGGTATCCATTAATTAATTTATCCTTAAATATAAAAGGGGTACATTGAATTAAATAATTTTTACCAGTATGTTTAATAGTTGATTTTTTGATGTTTTAATGAATTATTTCATGTACACAAATTTTTGTTGGAGTAAAATTATTCCCCATACTGATTGTTTCTTATTTCTCTTAATAAATTTCATAGAACTTAATACATTTTATTATCTATCGTATCTTTTATATGCCTTTTTTCTAACTATATTTTATTATCAATATAATCGTTTAAATGCCTTCTTTTGAATAATATCTTCTTCTGAACCGGATGGCTTCAGATTTGGTTTCAGGTTTCCCGATTCCACCGAAGAACCGTCGTATAAGCGAGACTGGTGCACGTTTAATCCGTCCTTCTGCTGATGTGTTGTGGTATGGAGTGGGGGGTACCAGTTCAGGTATCATACTCGTCGTCTGACCACGGTTCAAAATTACGAGGTGCATTCCAAAACATCCATAGTGTTGCTTTAAACGGAACATTAATATAACTAAAGTTATCTAAACTGAATAATTTCTTTGCAATAAAAATGAGTATTTCGCAATAACGATCTTCTATCTTAATAAAAAGAACAAAAGAGCAATGAAAGGAAAAAGTTTCAGTAAATATAATTAATTTTCATTGATGCTGATTTCAAATGAATTAGAACAAATCAATTGTTGGATCAAAAATTTTAAAAGTATTTTAGGAAAACATAATATAAATCAATATTTAATTTTGAAATTAAGGTTATAAAAATGTTTAATGTACGGTTATTTATAAATACTGCTACCCTTTCCTTTAATACATTGGTTGAAAAAAAAGATATATTTCTTATGGTTCGAAAAATTGCTTTCATATTGCAACGTTCTTTTTATCGAATTAGAAATTCATTTGGATATTTAAAAAAAATTGAATTAGTGATTTATTCGGATATAGTTTTTATGGAATTAGTGATTTATTCGGATATTTTTTGATCGAATTAGAGATTTATTTGGATATTTTTTTAATTCAATTAGAGATTTATTTGGATATTTTTTAATCGAATTAGAGATTTATTAGAATATTTTTTTTATCGAATTAGAGATCTATTCGGATATTTTTTTACCAAGTTAGATAATTGAATTTTTTGAATAATGCTTTGAGGTATTATGTTAGTCATGAAATGTGTCTAGCATTTTTCATAAAACTACATAGCTGAAAGACTATACAATATCATTTTACACCTCTAAGGAACTTGTTTAGTTTTAGAAAAATATCATTGCATTAAGTGCAGTTTAATAGTATCTATATCAAATTAAAATTCAAATTTTTAGTGACATGGCAGAAAAGTCGACATATGTCATATGTTTATGAAAGTGTAAAGTTTGAATGACAGTACTTTGTTTTGACTAACAATACTTCATTTATATAAGATATTTAATTAAAATTCCTAAGCACTATTAATCCTGACTAACTTTCAATTCACAGAAAGTGTCCAAAACTTTAGTCAATTCTTTTACTTAATAAAGGGAACAAAAAATTACAAAATAATAAGATTTAATAGGACTTATTAGCCGTTAAAACTGCTATTTTCCATCAAAAATATATTACAATAAATTAGGAGAATACAATCTTTGCTTTACTACTTTTGCTCTAATTTGTTAAGCTTGGATAATTAAACCAAATAAACTTATCATTCAGTGGCTTAGTAAAGTGCTTTCCTCAAAAATAACAAAATTGACTTTTAATTAAATGAATCTAATTAGTCCACAATAATTAAGAGCTAACCATTGTCGATTTTTATCAATGTCATATTTACCAATGTTTTGTGTGATTAATGGAATTCTACCTAACGTGTTTAATTAATTTTGAAAATAAACAAGCTAATTCAGGAATATTGGTTGATTTATGGTTAGTTTTACAAATCGTGCAGTAAATAAGTTAGATGTAGTAAATAGTTAGATTATGTACTGCATCTATGTAATCTTATCATTAGATAATGTATCTAATCGTCCTTATTTTGTAGATTTGATCATATAAATAATGAATTAATCTATATAGATTATCTATATATCATTATTATGTAGATTTCAAACTATTTATGTTGCCTTATCAATATTTTAACTTATCTTGCCTGCTTTCGAGACTTGAAATTTTTATGTCCAAACAGGATAAATGCGACAGCTGTTCTTTAAATATCTCTGTTTATTGAGCTTTTATTTTCTTCATGATTTTTATTTTTATTTATCGAATATATGTCACATATTTTTAAAAAACTGTACTTGATTTAAACTCTTCTTAATTTGGTTATTAAAAGTACCACACCTCAATCGCATACATTACCCTCTACTTATTTTTTATAGTTTAGTTTAATTACACTGAAGTCACGTTTTGATAAAGCAACACTAAGACTAATTTTGGATGGACATCATAATTTTGAACTACGCCCAGATGACGAGGATGATACCTGAACTGGTACTCTCCTCTTCTAACTTCCACACCATACTAGCGTAAGGACATTTGGCTGCAATGAATTTGGAATGCACCATACCGGCATACTCTAAACTCTCCGGCGCTGAAGCTGTTACATTGCCACTAGGTCACAGAGGTTTCCTTTTTATTTTATAAAGAAGAAAGAAAAATAAAAAAAATCCAAAGACAATGAGGAAAATTAAGGTTGGTTATAACTAAACTTCGCTATAAACAGCATCGTACAACTTAAATGGGTGAATGGACAGCACCAAAATTTTGTGTATAGATTACACAAAAGATGCATTTAAGGATTTAAAAAAAAATGTTTGAAGATGTCCACCAGCGATAGCTTTTTCAAATAATCATAACAAATAACACAATAAAAGATGAAACCAGAATACAGAAATAATATTAATATTTTTTAAACTAGTTTCTGATCACCTTGTCATCGAACTTATTAAGTAAAGATGCTGAAAACATAACAGTAGTCTGTTTGAGAAAAACAGTTCAGTTTATAGTAGCAAGAACAGATTAGGACAAAATGGCCCATACTAGCAGTTCTTAATCGTTTCTAGGATGATGTAAGTAAAAGTGTTCCATGTGACCACCCTCAATCACCTGCAAAATTTCAAGTCAATGGATAGTGTGTCCAACAACAGATCTTAACTCATCGGCTGTGATGCTTCGTGCATAAAGAGTTATGGAGTTCTTTTAGTCATTCAACGCCGCAGCACTTTCGCAACAAAATACTGTAATTATTAAAGTCGGAAACATCGACATAAAACCTCACAACGACAGCAAATATTTTTTTTCATCACCTGTTTTATTCTTATCATCACCTGTCTCTTATCATCACCTATAGCTTCCACTTCTTCCCAAGCATGCAAATCTCGACATTTTTTCCCCTAGAATTGACAGATTTTCCCGATTTTACAATTTATTTGTTATAATTCTTGTTCTGGATTGTTTATATTGTTTCTGCATTCCGTTTTGGGCATTTATTTCTTTAAATTTAATGTTTCCATATTAGGTGCCCTCTGGTGGACATTTTGGAACAAATTTTTTTTTCGAAATTCCGTGAGTGCATTTTGTGTATAGCCTATTACCAAATTTCCTTACAATCCGTTCATCCGTTTGCGTTGTAGGATGCTGCTTACAGGGGAAGTTAGATTATAAACACTCGGTAGATCAAACTTAATGACCTTACATCAATAATATTATAAAAATAATATTATTACGGATCTGTAATATTTCTGTCTTATGCAATTAGTTGCATTAAGATTTTTAAATATTTTAATATATTGGGTCGGGGAATGAGTTTGAAGCGTTTTTTTTATCAAAAACTTTTTTTAAAAAAGAAAATCATTAGTAATAACAATCGATTAATCGATTATATATTCTCCGCTGTTGTTTACGACCTCCTCCTACCTCTCGACCGATTTGTCGATACCTTTCCGCCAAAAATCACCCGTCTGGTTTTTAAGGCCTTCTTTCTTGTCGAAGGTAATGCCCCTCATATAGTTCGAGAGGTAGTGGAAAAGATGGTAATCCGACGGCTCAAGATCCGGAGAATACGATGGATGCTGAAAAACCTTCCTTCAAGCAGTGCGGCTTTGACGACTTGTGCAACAGGGGCCTGGCATTGTCGTAAAGGAGTATGGTTTGGCCTTATCGATAGGGTCTTTTAGTCGTATAGCCTCTTTCATGTGGTGTAGCTGGGGTATGTAGAGCCTCTTGGTGACCGTGACGAGCATTTCCCAATACACCATACCCTCCCAGTCCCCCTCCCCAAATGCAGATCATGGTCTTCTTTGGATGGATATCAGGCTTTATCATTTCCGTGCTGCAGACTCTCTTATGACACCTTCTCCGTATTCGTGACTAATGTCCAGTGCTGCTTAAGCAGCATTTTGGCATGGATGAAAAGCAAAGAAGAGCAAATGTCGAAAATGTTGATTTTTACCTCCTGGATATTCATTTCTAAGCCTTAAAAGTAGTTAAAAATTAAATAACTCAAAAAGTCGATTGTCACAGTTTTGTAGAGCAGAAAGAGCTCTTCGAAGGAATTCTATACACTTTGTCAAACAGCAAAAAAATCGTTGGAGAACAGCATATATATAAAAACGCCACGAGCTTATTCCCCAACCCATTGAATGCCAAGTTAATGACCATTGACCTCGCCGAAAAATCTGATCTCCGTTTGGTGACGAATTGAACGATTTTGGCTTCAAACGAGATTTCTATTTGTATATGTTAGTGGACATTGGAGCTGAGCAGAATAAATCATTTTATCTAAAGCTAATAAATTTGGAATCAGTATTACTTGAAGAATGGAAATGTATATTTAGTAGGGATTTGTAAAAATTTGGATTAATTGAAAATGGTGCAATATTTTGGTATTTTTCTTCCAAAAGCTTTCAAGAACTATATTACTCAAAAAAATTGCATACCACTTAAAAATGTTTAAAATTGTGTTTTTAATGATATAAATCCAAGTATTATTAACATCATGGAGCATATTTATCATAATATTTTCCAACTTAAAAAAAACTTATCTTTGTCTATTTTAAAAAACGATAGATTAAATTATTATTCTAAAAATCAAATTGTTTTCGTTTTTTCATCAAAAATGTAAACTCTCAAATTTCTTCCATTGTTGAAAACTAAAGAAGAAAGATTTGATTTAATATTGGCTTACAAAGAAGTTTATAAAACAAATAAAAATTGTTAAAATATCGCGAAATGTGGTTGTTGGGTTAACCAAGTATTTACATTTTTATTAGTATTATGGAACTGTTTCCATTATAAAGGCAAATAAAATAAGACGAATGAAACAGCATGGCATTGATATCAATTTTGATTAGTCTCTTACGATTGACGATCATGAGAGTGAATGAACTCGGCTTGAATGATTGGCATGAACTCGCAACCTTAGGCTTCGTAGCCAGATAACATGACCACAAGACAAAAGCTACCACTCAAACTTCAGGATGTTATCTGACTTATTAAGCTTTCGACTCCAGTACAATATTGCCACTCCAGTGAGAGGAGAGACGAACGATATTTTGTTCCTGTTTAGTGGTGATCTATTGGCTGTTGAATTTAATGTTGAATTTAACATTTTTTTGGCTGATTCTTAATCGGATTCATTTTTTTTAATTTATAGGCATATTTTTTACCAGCTTGATTTATTTATTGGAGGATTATTTATCTCCATCTTTTATTTAATTTATTGGCTGATTATTTATCCCTTTATTTATAATTCTTTTTATTCGGGTAGAGGGCGCCAAAACATCTGCACGATTGCGTTTTATTTGTTCGCCGTTCTGGGTCACCAATGTTATGACTGTCGATTGCGGGGATCCAACTTGTGTTTTTTAGCCATATAACATGAGCATAAGACAAAAACGACCACTCAGTCTTGATGATATCTGTCTTATTAAGCTACCACTACAAGAAAGTGAAATGAAATCTAAATGAAATTTTGATGCTCAAATATAACCAATATTTTTGCCTAAACAGCTGGTCGCATGAGGCGATTAGCAATAAATAAAACAAAACAAAAGATTGTTAATAGTACCACAAATAAAGCAACGGATCATAAATATCAGATATCACGTTTCATGCCTGTATTTTTACAATAATTTAAAAAATTATGAATGTAAGATCCAAAATTCCTTTCTGTACTGCATTGTTTGGTGTGAAATTTTGCATTAATAAAAAGTAGAATTGAAAACATATGAAAAAAAAACTCTGACTGGTTGCAAAAAGGGAAAATGGCTTAAAGAAAATAAATAAATAAATATAATTAAATATTTCGAACTTTGTCTTAATTAATTCATAAAATTAAATTCTTTTATATTAATTAAATGTAAATTTAACGTTATTTTAACGAAATATAAAACATTTAAAAGCAAACTAAAAAAAGAAGGCCCCAAGAAAGAACATTTTAAAAGAAGTAAAAAAAGTAGTAGAAGAAAAATACTCTTTATTTGTATTAAGTTCCAATGATATCTTTCACATACTTTTATTATCAATTCTTCAATTAGAATTTAATTAAAGAGGGGTAGGAAAATCGTAGTTAATAAGATATTTCAGTATTACATAGTATCAACATTTAATTATTTCACTATATTTTATACAATTAATATATTGAACAAAAATAATCAAACGTAATTTAATAAAAGTCTAGATACAGCACCAATTAATCATTAAAATTAAGTCTTACAATTTATCATTTTCTTCTCTAATCGAATAATGTTCTGTTATCCAAGTGATTGAGCTCCCTTTTGACTGAATTCTTATTAATTATCTCACAGAATCAAAGAAATAAATTTTAATTTATCTTCATTAATGACAGTGTAATTAAAATTCACGAGCTTTATAAAAGGATTTAGAAACTGAGAGGATTCACGAAGAGGCTTTAGAAACATGAATTGATTTGTTAATTTGAAATGTTGGGGGAATTAAATATAGTATTACTTCAGCTATAATATTTGATTATTGTGTTTTTTATGATTATTATTAGATGAGAATATGAATTTTTTTGGAGGTTTTGAATCCTCAAAATGCAAGGGCAGAAAATTGACAATTTATTACTTTTTTACTTTTAGGCTTATTAGAAAACGATAACGATGCTTATCGTGTTTGGCAACCTATAACCAACAAAAAGTTATAACTTGGTGTAAATGACCGCTATACACCCGATTCCGCTGAATGATATATATATATATATATATATATATATATAACTGTAAATGTTTTACTAAAACGGTACAATAGTATTTAGAGAATGCTGATGCTGCACTTTGGACAACATTAATAAAAATACCAAGTTAATACAAGTAAAAAATAAAATAAAAATAGAATAAAAAAGACATTATGAATCCTGTTAATTAAATTAATATTCTTACTTCCTTTTTTATTCTTTTTATTTTAACTTTTCTTATATTAACTTTTATTTAATTTTTACATTGTTACATTGGCATTTTTACTAATTAGGTTATCTCTCTCTCTATATATATATAGATATATGTATATATATTCTATTTTTATAAGTGGCAAAAAAGTTTTAGAGATATCGCTTCTATAAAAGTTGAAGGGTACACGATACAACAGTCACGTGACTGCTCCTAAGCAGTTTAAATCAAATTTTCGCAAAGCAACAACAACAACCAGATTTTGAGATTTGGAGTTCAAACGATTTTAAAAAAACAACACTTTTTCTAAACGTCGACGCAGATGGCCTTATTGTCACGTTACTATCTAAGATCAGATTAAACTGATTTTTCAGGAAAAAGAAATTCTGATCTTGAGAAATTGTTTTTAAGAATTCGATTGATTCGAAAAGGTCAAAACCCACCGCATTCCTAAATGTTGGAGGTTGCGAAATATGAGTCCTGCGAGAACATGATACTTTTCTGTTTGGCTGATACCACGTGAAGTGAAAAAAATAATAGAAAAATTATTTGAAATTTGTGATGGCGGATTTCAAATTTTCTGATTTTGTATTCTTAGTTCGGTTACAGGTTTCCAGAAGAAGCTGCATCATAATTTTAACCTTTTAGGTAGGAAGAATTAAAACTTGAAATTAAAAATTGAATAAACATTTTCCAAATCAATTTAAAACTGAATTATTACAAATGAATTAAAAACTTTCTTAAAACCATTACATTTTTCTTTGCACTTTTTATTTCCCTGAAAAAACTAGATGCCTGATTACTACTTAAAAAGAAACAGTGCAGAGGTAGTGGGCAAATTATTTAGACATTTATACGATTTTTAGTAGAGAGACGAGAAATTTCTATTCACATAAGATAAATAAACTAAGCTATTCATTAGTGTTGCTACAAATGGCGTGTCAAACCTTATTATCAGCAAACAGTTGTTTTAATCTGTCAATTTGATGTTAATTAAAGCATTGCTTTTCGAAATTTTGCCGCCATATCGTCAATTGCAATATAAATATTTACTACTATTTTTCGTAATTTCGAAAATTTTTCGAAATTTTTTTCGAACAATACTGGGAAAACAAACCTCAAACGTTATCAGTCAGGTGACTCCTTATCTACTTGTGATTACAATTGTAATTCTGTATCGAATTTCGAAATTAAATAGAATCTAGACTAATAAATAATTACTGGCATAATATTTTATTAATATTTTATCAATATTACTAATCGGCAATTTTTTAACACAAGCTGAAAAATTTAGAAATGAATCCATAATGATATGAATAAGAAATAATTAAAAATGAAAGGAAAATACCAATTAAAAATTTAGGTACTGCTTAATGATTTTTATTTAGATATGGCGTGTGAAAATAAAATTTTCCTTTTGATTTTTAAGAAAATCACTGAAGCAAATCTTTTATTCTTAAGAAAAGAATGGAAATCATAGAGCAGTTATTATTAATAGCATTTATTACAATTCAAATTATATTTATAAAGAAGCCTAGAAAACATTCAGTGTATCCAATAGAGAACAAAAAGATTTTTACATGTGTTCCAAATAATTATGATTTATGAAACCACAGAAGCTTAACATTTAATTCCTTTATTAAATAAAATACTTTTACTCGAATAAAGAGATTGGCTTTTAATTGAATTAATTTTAATTACTTCAGACTAAACCGCCAATGAATTTTATTAGTGTTTCTTTTACAAAAATTAAAGCATATCTTGGAACGCTGCAGCATTTGCAAAGCTCGCTAAGTTAAAACAAAGACAATAAAAGCTACGTAATAATTGTTAGTTCATTTAGTTGGCTTTTGAAAATAATTCGGTGTATAATTAGTATAATGGACTTAAATTTCTCACTGTTTCTTTACGGTCTCTTAAATTATGTGACTGGATTGTAAGTTTTAAATAATCTTTTTTTTTATTTCTTTGTCATAATTATTCATATGCAAATTTTACTTTTAATTAATTATAATGCCATTACTGTATTTACAAATATTTTCAAAAATTTTATTTTTATTTTTATTTTTGCTACAAAAAGTAATATATCCTAACTACTTGGATAATATTTCCTTATAATTTAAGGAAAGTTTTGTATATTTAAATAATTTTTAATAAACGAAGGAATAGAATGGAAATAAACTTTATCAGAAATTATTTCGCTAATATAAAAAATATAATTGAAAAAAATACAGTAATAATTATTGTTATTGAAAAATTACGCACGTAATTCTTTAAAATCGGCGGGGGCAGAAATAGGTGTAAGGTGACTCCGAAATTAAGCTTCATTTATAATCCACATACTAATACAGAAAGATTTGTGCGGTGCACATTCCCAGTATCCAAGGTAATACATGTGTCAAAAATGGCGGCAGTAGGTCAAACCGTCTGGCTTATACATTTCCCTCCATTGAAACATATGCATACGGTCTCACCTCAGACATTTTGATCTTCATAAAAATTTTGTTCTCGAATTTTAAGTATCACTCGCTACATTTATAATGGTAGTTAGTTTGCTTTTATATTTTCTTATTAGATTTTTTTCTATTTTGTTTTTCATACACTGCTTTCCTGATTGAATTTTGTATGACTATTTTAATTCCCGTTTCATGGCTGTATTCACAGTGTTAACCAAATTTTGTCCATATCACCAAAATCCCCTGTCCAAATAAGATTATATTTTCTTATGTTATTTATTTTGAAATAAAGATTGAATCAAAGCAAGCCATGCTTTTTAAAAAAGGCAAGATTCTCTCCCCAATGTTTGTTAATTTTCATTAGTTGGAAATCGTCACAGAATTTATATATCGACTGTTTTCTTTTCTTTTTTTTCCATTTCACGCTTCTCAAAATAAAATTGCACCTGTTGTAGAATTGTTCAATTTTAAATGCAATTGGTTGAGTTTATAATTCCACACCAATTATACCAAATGTAAAAAATATCTTATTTCAATAGTATGATAGTTATATAACAAAAATAAATGAATTGAAGAAAAGACATATAAAGAATATGTCTAAATTAAAAACGAACTAATTAAAATTCAATTAAAACTATTTATAAAGTAAATGTTCAAGTAAGTTATTTAACGGTGAATATTACTTGATTGAATAAGACATTTATTACAAATATTTAATTTATTGAATATTTCTTTTTTTAAATGTAATAGAATTTTTATAATTCTAGTATATAGTACAATGAATATAATCTATCTATTAACTCATAGTGTCTTTGATGATATAAGGGTAAATAAATTAGAAATTTCCAACAAGCTAAAAATGGAATAAAGTCTGACTTTTATTGGAAATTTGATATTTCCAGTTAAAAAAATTACAAAAAATGATAAAAGAAAGAGAGTAATTTTTTACAGGAACTAAAAAAAGGAATCAATAAACCCAGCAACATCTGAAACGAAAACTTCGTTTCTTTCTTAAAATTGAGAGGTGGAAAAAACGACAATAGCGTGAAAATATAGAACAAAGTAAAAAAAAAAATCCTCATATTTTGTAGGAACTTTTCAGTGAAGTGGAAACGAAGTAATAACAAAAACTTAAAAGAGTACTTTTATGTTTCTTTCTTATGGTAACAGACACTTGAAATATCGGAAGAAACACGATCCATGGACATAAAAAAATGCAAAGAGGAAATCTAAAGTATTTTTTTATACTTTTGGAGACAGTTTGTAAGCGTTGACTTTCAAAACAAATTCCCACGACAGTAATATGTATATGGTAAGAGAGGAAAACTATCCATTTCAAAGTATCCACAAACAGCAAACTACAAGAAGAAGGAGTTGACGATACCATTTCGAAACAAAATATGTCCATTTATTTTGATTATCTTCTGCAAAGGTAGAGGAGCGTATTCGAGATATATCGAATTCATTGAGAAAGATTATTTTAGGAGATAAACAGTTTTAAGGAACTCAAATTTCATGTATAATACATAACAGCAAAGCTTGTTTCTTCATCATTTTGAGCCCATTTTTTCCCCCAAGCTGATGAAAAATTCCCAAGTGGATGCAATTAAAGGCACTTACAATCTTTTCCAATTCCCTTCAAGAGGATGGCACTATATTATACTGAAACTTCTGCGATGGTGTTCTCTACCGCATCCTGATTCCTCTGATATGGCATCACTACCATAACCTAATTCCTCTGTGATGGTGTCACTATTGTACTCTGATTCCTCCGAGGTGGCGAAACTATTATACCTTGACTTTTCTGAGATGGCGAAATTATCATATCTTGATTCCTCTGAGATTGTATAACTACCCTATTCGGATTTCTCTGAGTGGCGCCACTACCGTATCCTGATTCTTCTGATTGAAAAACTATCATATCTTTATTAATATGTAATGCCATTACTTTTGAATCCTGGTTCCTCTGAGATGGCGTCACTACTGTATTTTGACTCTTCTGATATGGCATCACTACCATAACCTAATTCCTCTGTGATGGTGTCACTACTGTACTCTGATTTCTCCGAGGAGGCGAAACTATTTTACCTTGACTTTTCTGAGATGGCGAAACTATCATATCTTGATTCCTCTGAGATTGTATAATTACCCTATTCAGATTCGTCTGAGGGGCGCCACTACCGTATCCAATTCTTCTGATTGAAAAACTATCATATCTTTATTAAAATGTAATGCCATTATTTCTGAATCCTGATTCCTCTGAGATGGCGTCACTACCGTATTTTGACTCTTCTGAGATGATGTCACTACTATATTTTGATTCTCCTTAGATAGTGTCATTATCATATCCTGATTTCTCTGAAATGGTGTAACTATCCACAGCACTGGTTTATTATTAAAATGTAAAGCGCAGTCGTAAGTAGTAGATTTCAAAATTAATCAAGCATTGCTTGTAACGGGAGATGTGAGTGTGTGAAATCTATCACGAAAGGCTTAAATTTATCAACAAGCTTAGAAAGGTCAAAACTATTCAGCGCTGTAAAGACAGAGTGGAAATTAACTTTCTTTCAGGTCAGTTGTTGTGAAACATGGACTTTCTCAGTGGTGATATGCGTAATTTGTCTTCGTGAATGATTCATAATGGATTCCAAAATTAAATTGGCTTGGCTCAATTGTAAAGAAAAATTGTCTCTTCTTTTCTTTAATACATTTATTATATTGATATAGATGAAAAGAAATTTATGAAAATTTATATATGGCACAAATATGAATATGAATGATGCAAGTTTATTTGAACAAAATTAAGACAACTTACTTAATAAATTTAACATTTTACTTAATAAATAATATATATTTCTTTATTTAGGCTATGATAAAAAATTAAAATAGTCATTTTCTTAAAAATGTATAATTTGAACAAATGAATGATGGTATAAATATGAACAATTCAGATACAAGCCCAAGCAAACTAATTTGTGTGATCTGTTTTTTCGTTATTTTTTACGTACAATTATTTATCCTTCATATTATAAGTAAAGATATGAAATTAAATTGAACAATGAAAGAGTTGTAAAAGATAATAAAAGTTTAAATGATATGCTGTACTTTCTTTTAATTGTGGAAGCATTTTGAAAATAATTCTTTGCATAAAATTTAATAATTTCGAATCATTACAAAGATTATAAAACAGCCATTGTTTTATCGAATATTTGTGCAATATTCTTTTTTTTATTATTTTCTTGTAGACTGGGGATGTAAGGTTAGGCTCATTATCTAGCAGTTAACTTAAGAATTAGAATGTCATAGTGACGTAAAAGTAATGTAAAATTAGCAAATATATGACTTGGACAATTATGATTCTAATGTACCATGGTATCATGGCCCTCATAGTAAGGAACATACACACATTCCAATACAAAGTTCTTTAAACGGATTTAGTAAAAATTGGTGTAAGCCATATCAATGACTTTCCAACCCGCTCGAATGCACATGGAAAATAAAAATGAATGTCTGGACCGTCATTACAGCAATGCTAGCTGGAACTGGGGTTGAGTCCTAAGGGTTATCACCGACCTAAGTACAACCTTTTCCTAAGAAAGTAGTCCTGCCATTGATAGCATGAGTTAGACCCCAAACTTTTCGTATACCTTCCAGGATGGCGAGAACCAGCCACCATGCTGAAAGTTTCTATTCCTCAATTCAAGGTGCTCTCCAAAGGGGGAATTAAAAGCAAGTGTAAAGCTTCTGAAATAACTGAGTTTTATACCTAACGCAATCCGATGCCTAAGGAAGTTTTGAAGAGATAATCAGAACATCGAATTATACATTAGAAATTGAGATCAACCAATATTCCTAGAAGATAAGTCGCTCATTATAAACGGCTAGTTATGTACATTTCATTTTTTAATAAGTGGATTTCAAAAGTATTTGTATCGTTTGATTTCATGTCTCTAAATTCGAAAATTCCTTAAATATTGATAGTGATAAAAATTTGATTGTTACCTCTAATTATTAGCTGTTTTATACGTAATGAGAAGTTAATTTTTAATAAAACTGACTTGATTGTACAATACAGCATCTTTCTTTTGTTATAAAACTGCTTTATTGACTTACTGATTTATAGCTTGCAAACTTGACATATTGACTTGCTGACTTACAACTTGCAAAACTGATATAGATTTAATGATTTACAACTTGAAAATGAACTTATTGATTTACTGACAACATGAAAAAAGGACTTATTTACTTACTGATAATACAACTTGCAAAACTGACTTATTTACTAAATGTCAGTACTGCTTGAAAACTTGACTGATTTACTTCTGAAAATGCAACTTGCAAACCTGACTGACTTACAACTTGGGAAACTGATTTATTTTCTGGTAAAACAATACTTTTCCTGAAATCTAAATCTCTACATCTCCACTTTCTTGACAAAGAAATGCCTCAAAACCAAAGTTCTTAAAGTATAAATAGGAAAAGATCCTACAAGGCCCAAAATCTGAATTTTATTGGAAAACATTGCATTTCGATAGTAAAGAATAAAATTCAAGCAAAAACATTCCCAAACCAAAACCTGGTGCCATTTGAAGAGGAAACTTTGTGTGTTTCACTTAAATCTGAAAAGGAAAAACTGCCTTCAAACTTCTTTTCTGATATTAGAAAGAAATTCTTCAGCGATACAGAAGCGAAAACAATAACAAATCTTGAAAAGTTTTCTTCATATTTTTTTTCACTTTCTGGAAGGGATCCTTCAAATATTAAAGGAAGAAAGCATATAGGATTTATAAGGAAAAAAAGTGATCAAGAAGGATTTATAAGGAATTGTCCACACTTGTAATTAAAATTTGACATTCATAGAAAGTGATGCAAGAATAAAATCATGATACAAGCTTTGAGGCGTGGTAGAGCTTACTATAACATAAAAAACAATTACTGTATAGGAATGTATGACCAAAACTGACTCGTTGAGGCACAAACAGAAAAAAATAACACATTAAAGAAATCATAAAATGCTCATTAGCAGGAAATTTAACCAGTGATTTCGTACAGAAAATGTTAAAACAGATGTTTTAATCTGCATCCACCAGCTTCAGATCTCGATTTCCCCCCCTATCTTGTCATTTCAAAGCTCTCATTCACGAGACTCCTGTTGACTTCATTGAAGAACTCGTTGCTCGACTATCCTGGGTATGTGAAAACCCAGAGTATGGGAATCTGTTCAGCAATCACTCCATCGACGCTACCAATCTTGCATCACGGTGATCTGAATATTGAGCATTTTTTGTAGACATTGATGTAAGAAATCATTCTTTTGTGTTTGTGTCTCAAAACGTTTCTTCTGATCATCATATATTTCTATACAATAATTGCTTGTTATAGTGAGTTCTACCACCTCAAAGTTTGCCCCATGACTCGCCCTACATATATATATATATATATAGAAAAACTTTGACCTTTGACCTGAAGTTTGAAATCTGAAGAGGCTAGTATATATTTTGCATAAACAAAAACTCATAATTCTATCTTTTTAATAAAAATTAATATTTAGATTGTCTATATTGTTGCGGATACTCCCTCCCCAGAGTTCCAGAGTTCTAAAGACTACTAGTTAAAATCTCTTTTACATTTCGAAACTTGACTATATCGATCCTTCTGTTCCTCACTGAAAAATCAAGTGCTGTCAGTCTAATGATATAATCTATGGATGCCATCATAACCTGAGGAATTAGTACCTGATTGATAATATACATTGCATTACGATTTAAAATTATTTCTTTTAGATATGAGATGGAACAGATTACTTTTTATTCAGTTTCGAATTCCATTTTTGCAATTTGTAATTTCTCTTGGATGGTAGAGAAAACAGTTTATAAGCAAGCAAAAAGCAAAACGACTTAGAAGAAATATATTAGGTTGGTGCGTATGAAATGTCGGATTCTCTTTACATGCGGACGTTTGTCTCCCTGTTTTCGTTATACTTTTGTCTTTGGCATAACCTCATTCATAGTCGTATTGTCCATTGCCAGAGACTCATTTCAGCAAAATAGGTTTTCTCGAAGGTCTTCCCTTTTGTTATTTCTTTTGAGTTTATTGCCGATATGAATTCTGCCGACATTCGCGTCATTTTCTTATATGAGTACAAACTTGGTAATAGTGCTGCAAAAGCTGCACGCAACATAAACCAAGCGTTTGGGGAGAATACGGTTAACGATCGGAAAGTGCAGCGTTGGTTCGAAAAATTTCGGACTGGCGATTTTTCACTGCAAAATGAGCTGCGCGGAAGACCCAAAACGTCTGTGAAGAATGATGACCTGAAGGCTCTAGTTGAAGCAGATCCAGCCGTATCCACGAGGGAACTTGCTATCAGGATGAAAGTTGACCATACAGCGATATTGAGACACCTTTCTGAGATTGGAAAGGTTAAGAAGATGGACAAGTGGGTACCGCACGCACTGACAGAGCGAAATAAGCTGGAACGAACTGGAATATGAAGTTTTGCAGCATCCACCCTATTCACCGGATCTCTCGCCGACCGATTTTCATTTTTTCAAGCATTTAGAGCTGTTTTTAAGGGGCAAACACTATGAAAATGAAGACAGTCTAAAAAACTCGATATCAGAGTTTATTAATTCTAAAGACCAAAATTTTTTTAAGACAGGCATCTACGCTTTAAAATCTCGTTGGGAGAAGTGTATTGAAGCGAATGGAGCATACTTTGATTGAATAAACAGCTTTTGAAGAAAGATATGCAGTTTTATACAATCACTTAAGAATCCGACATTTCATACGCACCAACCTAATAAAATATATGTGATCTTGATTTTAATATTATAATTCAGTATCAAATATTGTTTAGATTGGAAAATCAAAAAGATCTATATTCTGTTTTTTTCTTTATGTTATGAGGCTCAAAACATGCATGTGATTGTTTCAGAAAATTAAAATGGGAAAAGTCATGGTGATTCCAATATTTTTTTATACTGCACAATGTTTTTTTTCTGAGAATAAACTTTTATTGGAGATCATGCGAAAAAATTTCAGGGATACCTCTGTTACTAGAATAAAAATATTTTTTGGACCCAGTTTCATTCAGAGCAAACAAATAGTAATTATTCTACAGAAATCTAGAATTCCTATTGTCTTACTATGTATTGCTATAGTGTCTCAATGCAAGTTTGCATTAGACTTTCAAATACTTGTTTGAATGTTTCCAAACGCCCACACATAAATATTTTCTAAGCGTGTGGGTAGATTTCCTTGGAGCAACAATATGTCGTGGGTATAAAAGTAAACATTCTTCAATGCATGCAATTAACAACGCAAATAACAACGATAATAACACGAAGAAGAAAAAAAAAGAATTCCTGTATCTACCTAATTATTCAAGGAATCTGAATTAATTATTTTACACTTTTTAAAGCTTACTAATTAAGAAAGAATTTAAATTCTTTTGAAGACATTCGAGATGAAAGTATATGTAAATATGTGCTACCATCTTAGAAAGCATTTTATTCAATTGAAACGTGATTTCTAAGAAATAGCCAAATTAAAAATTTGTAAAAATTAATTTAGAAAAAGCAATTATTTTAAAAACATTATTTATTACAGTTCTGTTGAAAGATATTTTTTACTGGAATTATCTTCTTCTTTTTCATTTTTAATTTTTACATTAAGAATTTAAGCTTAATATATATATGAGAATAATATTTTAAATTCATTATAAAAGGGAGTCAGTAATTTTGGATAAAATTTAAATCAAATCAATCGATTAAAATGGGATAAAGTTCTTAAATTATTTAGAAAATTACAAGTTAACTAAGAGGAAGTGCATAAATGCATAAAATATCTATTTCAAAAATATTAGTGTGTACCTAAATTTTCTTTTCTATTTGTAATCTATACTTATAATAAAGCTCAATGTGTTTGTGTTGGCGCTCTACTGGTCAGACCGTTGGACCTACAGCTACCAAATTTGGTACATGTATACCTTGGAGGTCGGGAATGTTCACCTCGGAGCCCTTTTTTCGAATTTTTAATTAAAATTTGAATTAATTAAAATTAAGCAAAATTTCAACGTTTTTTCGCTATAACTTCCGAAAATATTATTGGACAAACATGATTTTAACATCAATTAAAAGATAAAAAATTAGCTTTCTAATGGTATCAGTGCTTTAATGTCTAACTCAAGCTTCTATTTTTAACAAATTTTTAAAGAAATATTTTAATTATGTTTTTTGAGTACGTGACTGGATAAAATAAAAGAAAACGATGACGGAAGTTCAAATAAAAAAACAAAAACTATAATCGCAAATCAAATCTAAAGATATGCAATTTTTAGCACGTGACTGGATAAAATAAAAGAAATATAAAATGTAATATTTTCTACAAAAATAAATGCAAAGCAAAGGTTTTTAAGATCGTTTGCAATATCTAAATAATTAATTCAACAAATCTTCTTTATTTACTGTAAACCTGATTGAGTTTACACAGGATATGCATTGAAATCCCGATTTAATGGCATATTTCTATAATCGTTTGCAATATCTGTATCATTAATTCAATATTTTTTTTCCCTTTTCAGCTTTCTTTAAAAAAACATATTTAATATTTTGGCAACATCACCGAAAAAAACATTTTTAATATTTTGGAAGCATAACCGATGATTAAATCTGACAGATTTATAAAATTAAAGAATATTATTAAGAAAACGCGTTCTTTTAGAACTTTCCGTCCATCGTCAAGAAAATATTAATTTCATGCCAATCAATGCCCGGAATGACTTCAAGGCTAATGAATATGTGATTTAATTGAAAATTTTAGAACGCATTACAATGGCGAACCGCTGGTCGCCAAAGGCGGATAGTATAATATAAAAAAAATTAGACTCAATGATTTAATCTGCAGTCTCGAAAACAAAAGACGATTTTCTTTGAAACACTTAAGTCTAGAAAATTAGCACTTCATTTCCAATTGTATTTCTATCAATGGAACGACACTTGAAGCATATCTTTGGAATAAATGACTTTAAATATTATTTGTTTTCTAGAGTTTATTTTTCTGGAGAATTCTCTTTTATCCTGAGGCAACCACTTCAGAGTTTCCGAGCTCTGAGAGACTGATAAAGCACAGAATCGCATTTTTCTGCACGAATTTCTTACTTTTGAAAAGGACGAATTTTTTAAAATGTAACCCATTCCTTGCAGGCACATTATCTTTGAATTGTGCCACGCAATTGTGATAGTTAATACATTTTTTAAGCAATAAATATTTTCCTTGTTTAGTCAAAAAACATGCATGAAATTTAGTGCTATTTTCTAAAAACACTTTGATGTTCAATCTCATATATTATTTAGTTTTCTATAAAAATTAAAATGTGCTATAAAATTTAATCAAATCAGCATTTAAATATTGCTTAGTAGTACAATAAGAACTTGAATTTTTTGCTTCCATAATTTTTATAATTCAGACAATGTAATATCTTACAAATTTCTCTTTCCTCAAATTCTTCCGAAAGTGGCGCTATTCGGTAAAAAGTATAACTTTACAAAAGTGAAGCAAATCAAAAGTTTCAATATTAACGGAGAACTGTGTTTTGTTTTGAATATTAAAATTGAGTTTCCTCAAATACTGCTTTTAATTTTGTGTGCAATCATTTATATATTTTCAGAACTGGAATTAAAAAATAATAATATGCAGATAATTATTCTGTTATTATCTACACATGCATAACTTATATAAATTCATATTCAATTGCAGTTTTTAAGAAATAAAAGACGTAAATACCGTCAATTCGTCATATTCGTCAGAAATATGCTAATCATTAATTGTCCTTTATTTCTCAAAAGATCATTTCCAAACTAATATTTATAGAAAGTAAAATAAATTATAACACCAGTATAGATTCTTGCAGTGAGTAATTAAATTTTTAGGTAATATTATTAATTTAGCAAGGATAACCGATATTTAAACATTCAAGAACTCCATTTTTTACAAAGTTGTGAATTTTTTTATTTAATGGTATTATTTGAATGGTATTTATATTTTTTTTAAATAAAATCAATTGAATTCTAAGTCTATTTTATTGTGCAGTTAATTTGTTTTAATATTCGCATTTTCTTACACTGTAATGCTATTTTATATCTTTAAATGCTACTTTCGCAAATTATAATCTATCTTGGAATTTTATTACGAACTTCAATCATTAAGATCTAATGCATATTTTTTGTTCAGTATTTTCAGCAATTCTCAATGTTCTTCTTCAATTCAATTCTTCTGTTGAACTAGAGAATAGGTAATCTATATATTTAGCGATATTTAATAGTTGCTTGAATGCTTCACAATGTGAAAAATTGAACGCTTCATGTTAATTATTATTTGAACACCAATATTTAAAAAAAGAATAGAAATACGGCCTATTTTTTTTAGTTCAGGAAATATCCAGTATGTTTCTTCAGCTATTTAAAGTCATTTGATAAACTCAAAAAAAGAAAATATTTGCTTTATATCTCTTTTTATTAACCAAAAGCAAGTTCTTATACTTAAAAAAATAGATTAATTAACTGGTTTAATTTGGTTTCATAAATGTTTTCAATCGTTTTTATTCAAAAATTCAAAATCATAATTCTTTTAAATAGTTTTTTCAAATATTCGTTCCGAATGTCGTCACATATTTGTGAGATCAACAACTTGAAATTTTTCCTAAATCCTTTTCTTAACGAAAAATGGAATTTGTCTCAAAATTATGTTGTTTTAGGATTCTTCTATAACTTTGCCTCAATAAAGGGAAACGAGCTCAATTTGCACAGTTGTACATTATTTAATTAAAACATTTCTCACTGTTCAGCCGAGGGGATTCATTTTACACTTTTCAGGGATTCAAAACTAATTATTATGTCTCCTGTCAGCAGATCCTAGTTCATTATGTCTTCGTTCCTTCATGTGGTGAATCTAAAATCCTATTTATCAAGTTACCTATTTTGAAAGATGGGAATCAGAAATTCACCGAATATACCGGACAGAGAAAATTTAGATGACTTCCAAGAGCAGTCGGATTGGTAGGGCATAGCAGAGGAATACAGTATTGGAGACCGTAAGCTTAATAGAATATTAAATATCCATACAAATTACATCATTGTATTTATTAATATTATTTGAACGTGATGATTCACTAAGCTGAATCATCATGGTGAACATAATAGATACATCAGTAGCCAAACGGCTTAAAGTTGGGCCTTTCAGTGTTGTTGAATATTAAAAAACAGATGTTAGCTATTTCTACTTTCCTCTTATGTAATCATGTCATGTAGTTAATAATATTTAGTTCATTAAAGTAGCACTCTTTAATAAGTTCATTAAAGCAGCAATCTTTAGCAAACAGATGTAGTCGGGGTGACATTTGGAAAATTTCCGATTTTAAATGCAGGTTGAACAGAACTTGTTTTATTTTCCCTCATGTTTTCGCAGGAAAGCAGTTTTTTCATACATACTAGATACTAGCTGCTTATGACAACCATATATTTTGTCTTAAAATGATTGATTGTGCAAATATTCAATCGAATCTTTCAGAGGTAATATTTAAATCATTTGTAGAAAAAATCTAAATTTGAATTATCTTGTAGCCCTGTACTATAAGAAGTATGCTACAACTTCATATGCATTTAAGTACACTATGTTGTACATCGCAACAATTTTATTATTAATTTCATTTAAAATTTCGAGTTTGGTTCTAAAAGGGAAATGATTAAACCAAAGAATCAATTGATATAATTTTTGAAGTCAAGCATGCTCCTAAAATAATATAAAAATCGTTACACGAAGTTCCGAATGTACTAAAGAATATATTTTATCATTGAATGTACTAAAGAATATCTTTCATTAGTGAATGTACTAAAGAATATATTTCATTATTTGGGTAAAAAATCAAAGGATAATTCAATACATATTTCTCTGATTCAATAAAAAAAAGTCAACGCCGTTCTATAAGGAAGTAAAACATATAATAAAAGTGTAAAGTAAAAAAAAATGTGCTTATTTGTTATTGATTCTTTCTAAAGTTAAGCTTTTGATGTAATTGCCTCAGTATATACAAATTTTAATATAATAAGAAACTTTTATTAAAAAATAAATATCGGTTTAACATGGTGAAATCAGTTAGATTAGCTTGATAATCAATTATGAAAGAATACATTTTGAATGAAATATTTGTCTCTAATTTATTCTTCAAATGTTATTCAAAATTTCTGTGGAAGTTCATTACATCTAAACTAAAAAAACTTTAAAGTAACCAAATTATATCGCTAAAAAGATAACTGTTTTATTTTAAGATGGAAAATTTTTGTTAAGTAGTTATATTTTAGATATTGTTATGAAAAATACTAAAATGTTACTGTTTTTTTTTAATTAATTAAAATTTCAAAAGGGTTGTTCCCAGGTGCACATTTTCATATATATATACACGTTTCGAATTCAATAACGCCAAGTCACATGTTTAGGCCTAGAACGTCAACACAGACATACACAGGTCATACTTGTTTTTTTTCCACTTTGCGCTGTCGTTAAGAATACGTATAGGATTAGAACGATTAATACACTTTAAATGTCTTCTTATTTAAATAAAATCCATTCACTCTAGCTAGGATGTAAGTTGTTCCATTTATCATGCGTTAATCTCACATTCTTGACAAATATTCCACGAAATGGAATTCACTATCGGAAATCACTCGCCAAGATAATACGATGGCTGATTTGTCCTCTATCAAGGATTCTTGGATTGGGTCTTTAACAATACATGGAAAATAACTACACTATTGAATTATGATTTTTTCTGTCAGGAAAATAGTCGGACCATCGAATGTAGAAGATAACGGATACATTATGAATGAGTGTCATGTGTGAAGAATCTTAGAGAGATGACATATACACACACACACAAAATAATTCATCTTTATTACTGATAGGGAAGCAATTCAGTTAAGAGGAATGTGAATTATGTATAGAGATACTGAATTGAACAAAGTATAAGTCCAGAATTTATAAAATGATTTGAATGATCGTGAGAACCCAACTGTTTCAGGAATTACGGAAATTTGAATACATTTACACTATGATGAAAATTATTTTTAATCATCTCAATCGGTTCATGCAAATTTATGGAGTCTATTTCGATCATTTATTAAAAGCCATAAACATTTCATTTTTAGACTTCTATCTCAGACAATAGAATCATCACAATCTTTGCAATGAAATGCTGATTGCTCTGTTCAGTTCTCTAAAATTATTATTTGCTTTTTATTGTAGGTGAAAATCTCAAATTAAATAAATTCTTCGTTTGTATTTTCCTAGTTTTCTACAAATAAGCATTAGATAATGAAATCATATCTATTTGTTGATGAAAACTGTAGGAATGGTTATGCTGATGTGGAATTTAATTAGACTATTCTTCGTCGAATTCAGCTCTCTAAGTTTGGCAACACTTTATTTAATTAAATTTTACACGTTGGTTGAGTGGCATGGTTCTCTTCAGATTGGATTCCGTTGAGCTGTTCATGAGAAATTGAATATTTGATTGGAAGGAATACTTTAAGGAATAAATTAAACTTCGAATATACTCAAGCTACATTAATTATTCATATCAGGATTTAATTTTGTAGAAATACTTCTTTTGTTTGAATTCTTCTGGATGTAATAACTGATGAAATGAATATTTAGTCTGGAATGCAACTTTGGAAAAGTTTTGAATAATCTTAAGAAATTTTTAAATTATATATTTGAATTTGGCATCAAAAGTACTATACGATAGAGCCAATTGTAAAATCATTTTCCTTACTAAGGATTTCTTGAGTTGGGGAAACAAATTCACAGATTTGTATACTTGTACATTATTTATTCAAATCAGGATTTAATTCTGTAGAAATTCTTCTTTTGCTTGAATTCTTCTGGATGTAATAGGTGATGCAATAAATATTTAAATCTGCAATGTATGTTTGGATTTTTCCTTGAATAATTAGAGAAATTTTAAAATTATTTCTTTCTATTTAAAGGAAATCCATACGCTCTAGCTACAAGGTAAGTTGTCCGATTTATCATGCATTAATCTCACATACTTGACATCAGATGCATATGATGCATCAGATGGTTTTGGCATCAGATGCATATGATAGAGCATCTGTAAAACTAAAACTCTCTGTAAAATCTGTAAAATTCTCTTCCTTACTAACAAACTCTTTGCGTTGTGGAAACAAATCCACAGATTTGTTGATTTGTACATTAATTATTTATATCAGTAATTAATTTTGTAGAAATTATTTTGTTAGAATTCTTCTGGATGCAATAACTGATGACATGAATATTTAAATCTGCAAAGTATCTTTGTAAAAATTCTGAATGATCTAAAAAAATTTTCAAATTAATTATTTGAATTTGGCACCAGGACACCATGGTTATATGCAAAATTCCTTACTAATAAACTTCTTGCGCTGGCGAAACAAATTCACAGATTTGTAGCCCTGTATCGATATTTTCCTCTCTCTCTCTCTCTCTTTTTGCAAAAATCAGATATATACCAGGATTTAAAATACATCACGACTCGTAAATAAATTTGCTATGAAAGTTTTCGATTTTTTACTTTATTTAAAAACTAGTTTACTGTTTAAAAAATAAATAAGGAGCATCTATTTCTCAGCATTATTCAATTTATGATTATTACACAATATTCAATAAGCATTCCAAAATACAAATTTAAAAATATTTATTTATTAATTGCTTTATAAGTACAACTGTTTTGGAAATTGCTTCTTTTATTTATAGTTCATTACTGCAATATTGAATATGGTACAATGTATAGTAATTTGTTCATATTTGTGTGAACAAAATACGAATATTTAAGAGTAATTTTTCAACAGTGAATGCAATATGTATTAAGTTGTTATTAGTTTTATTGTGAATATATACATTCTGTAAATACAAATATATTTGAAAACAGAATTAAATTTTTTCAACAACTTTTCAGAAAGTTTTTATATAGTATAAAGTTTCAATTAATTCTAAAATATTATTTTCAATAGATATAAAATGTGTAGAAAGGAAATTTTAAAAATATTCAGTTATAAAAAATATTTTTTTTATGCAGCAAATTTTGTTAGTGAAGCAGATATTTTATTATTTGATCAGAAAATTTTGTTAGTGAAGCAGATATTTTATTATTTGATCAGAAAATAGGATATTTTTAAAGTTGTTAGATCTATTATTTCACTAATTTAGAATTACAGTTTTGGTAATAATAATTTATGAATCATAACGTTTATACAAATTTTTTTATTTTCAATTATTATTTTCTCTAAAATATTATGGGTAGTTTCTATCAAAATTTGTTTTTACAAACAAATAAGATAAAGATTAATCCCTATAAGATAAAGATTAATCCCTATTAGATAAAGATTTATCCCTATAAGATAAAGATTAATCCCTATTAGATAAAGATTTATCCCTATAAGATAAAGATTAATTCATTACAGGAGAATATCAAGCTAAAATAATTTAACTTCAACACTAGTTTTCATGAAAAGAATCTTTGTTCGCCCTAAAAGTTTTTCATCAGTTCCGATGAATAGCTATGTATAAAAAAAATAATTCCATCAGGATTATAATGTTTTGCCCACAGGGAATTAGATAGCTAAAATAAAAATCCAACAAGTATGACATGTGGGAGTTTTTTACCACATCAGATATATTGTTTTCCCTACCCAAGTTCCAATTTTCTCCCTCTCTGAACAATCTCAGAAATAAAAGAAATTAGTAGCTTCAGGATTTATTATCTTGTTAGAAGTCTGTTGAATAAGCTTTTAATTAATTAAGGTAATTAAAATACTGTTTATTTAGGAAGACTTTTTGTCCTCAACTATTTAATGTTTTATAGAAAATACTGATGAACTACGAACAATGTCAGACGATTAATAGCATTTCGATTTTCTGCTTCGTTAATCAATTCAGAATTTTCTAAGCCCTTTTATCTGAAACAAAAACAATGTATTTTGCATTGAACTAATAATTTTCAAATAGATTTGATGAGAGTAAATAAATAATAGTTTAGATAGTAGAAATATTTATTTAACAAATTTTTATAAATATGAAATCACACCACAAATTCTCGAATCATGGTATTAAAAAGGATTTAGCTAACTACATTTTAAAATCTACAATGATTGTTATATAATATTTTGTACTTTGACATGAAGTATCAAAACTATAACTTCACATTGATTTGAGGCAAGAAGTAAAATTAAAGTTACCTGAAATTTAATTTCTTACATAATATATCGATGTATTTTTTTTGAGCAATCCAATAAAAAGGACAAAGTCACCAACACAGTGACTAACGAAATACACATTTATTATTATTTCATATATTATTATTAAAGGTTGATGTAACAGGTGAATTAATGGACATGATAGATATTTTTGAAAACACAGTAGAATTATTTAAAAATTACTTGGATGTTACGAATTTGCTGTAGTTAATACATTAAGTGATTTAATTGTTTTTCTCCTACTGTAAAATAATTTTCCTTTACTGATTTTTAATCCACATAAAAATGTAAAACATGAATTGGCAACATATATGAGGTGCCAGATACCTCACTTCCTGCCAGTGAGCAGCGTCTCTAGCGGAGGAAACGGGAGTTATTATCAGTTGACGCCAAGACAGGGTGACATTAAGACGAACTATTACGAAGTGTTGTTCAAAACACTTTTATGGGAAATCTGTATTTTATTATCATAGTCTCTTCCTATAAATGTGTCATCTTCAATTTATTCTTCATAATTTGTGCATCATCTTTAACGTAACTATATTGTTAATCATCAAATTCTCAAATACTAACCAACTCGAACTTATTATTTCTTGACCATCACCGTTTATATATATTTTTGATTTCCCAAAACTAATTATTCTTCCATCAAATTAATGATAGCTTTGTTATGTTTTGGAGATTGAAATCTCCGTTTTGACACTCTTATTTAGTGAACTACATACACACTTTCAAAATAAAATGTGAAATAGTTTTAAAAATGTAAAATGGTTTATTTGTAGATTGACAAAAAGTATGTCAAAAGGATAAATAGAAACTTTATTTTAAACATTTAATAATAAATGAACTTAGTAAATATGATCATGTTTTGACGCAATGGAGATAACTTATGTTATTTTGTAATCCTCTAAGTAAATTGGACAAAAACATGTTTCAGAGTTGGAATAATTCCAAAGTAAACACGGTTGCAGTTTCAAGATTTACTTTGCTTTCACTTAATGTATTTTGAATTCTTTTATCATGATTGAAGATTTTTCAAGCAGTATGAAGTCCAAAATGAGATTATAAATATGCACATTAATTTTTTATTTAATGCACTTTATATAATGAAAAATAGCATTCAGATTTGTTAGATATTTCAAGAAAAGTAACATGATTTCTAAGCGGATTACGATTTTTTAACACTTAATTTTGCTTAGACAATTTTAAATTCTTTTTTGTACAAAGAAATGTTTTGAAATGTATTACTGCTTAAGTTAAATGAAATTGCATATACATGTATAGTTATCTCCACTTGGATCACCGTTGAATGCAATATTTTTTGTAATGAAGCTAACATTTGATATCCAAAATGTCCGTTTCATTCAATTCTTACTTATTGCCTTGACAATCAATTGTATATCAGATTTAAGCAAGTTCTTCCTGCATTATTTATTGTTGATATTTCTTTGATAAATTATTTTTAATATAAAATATATATTAATTCTGAATTACTTTAGCAGCTTACTTATTCAGGTTATGGTGTGGATGAGCATTACTAATGGTGTAGATAATGCTCATATTCCTTAAACAATTTTTCTATTTCTTTGACAAACTTTTTTAAAATTTAAAATATAATAGATATTAATACTGTGTTACTTTAACAGCTGATACTTATTCTGATTATTGAGTATGGGAACTTTATCAATGGAATTACCAATGCTATAATAATTTGTATAAGTTTTACGATAGTGTAATTAATTACGATGGTATTTGTATATTTTAAATCTGTCATTTAAAGCAATGGGTTAAAGCTCAAAAGTAATTATTAATGATTCATTTATGTGAAAGAGTACACAATTTATCAAAACAAATATTATTTAAACAATTATTTATTTGCTTAACAGTATCATTTAGTTATTTTAAAAGCATATACAGGGGCTTTGATATCTTATTTTCATATTTATTACATTTAAAGCAAATATAATTCTAAAAAAACAACCCTATTTATTTTATCTATGAAACTTTCTAAAAACATATATAACACATTTATTCATTTACATATTTTTTTTACATTTTCCATTAAATAAATTCCAGAAAAAACAATATTCATATTTAGCCCGTTTGACTTTTGAAACTTTCCTAAAATATTTGTTACACATTTATATCATTTTCTAGGAAATAAGTTCCAGAAAAAATTATTCATATGTAGTAATTTCGATTATGAATATGCCTAAAAATGTGAAATATAAACCTGCATTTCCCTAAATAAACTATTTTAGAGAACTAAAGCATGTAATAAATATATGAGAACCAAACAATTTTAATGCAAATTCACTTGGCATTCACTTTTTACAGTGCATTTTTTATAAAATTATATGTTTTCAATCAGAAGAACTTTAGAAGGTGACCCACATTTTTCAAAAATTTAAACCTGTTCCCATCTTTTAATATCCCGTGGCCTCCTCTCTCGCCATATCTTTTCCCTTCCTATATAATAAAGACAGCGAAGAAGCCTTGTAATTAGAACGTAGAATAAATTCGAAAAGATAAGCGAAATGAACTGGGTTCTTTTGACTCCAAATGTATCCGTTTCTGAGTTGTGTTTGAGTTGAGTGCAACGGTAGTAGTAACGGTTCATGTAGTAACATTCCTATCTCATTTATGTAGGTAGAAAGTGTTTTGAAATTGTAGGTAGCTCTCTTACTATCTCTTTAGACTGTAATTACCTTTTCAATGAACATGGAAGTCGGAAACTGTCTCATTGAAATGGCTATTCCAGATTGAAATTTGTCGCCAAATGCTACAGGAAAAGGAGTCTTGAAAAGTTTATGAAACGTAAATGTTTTGACTAATAAAATAATCAACGTAGAAAATGTTCTCTTCGAAATTTAAACTTTTAAATGCAATTAAGGGTCATTGAAAGAGGTTTCGAAGACGTGTTTGATTAAGGATTATGGTTTCACGGCAATAATGTTCGGCGTGATGTTGCTGAATAATTTCGGAATGCATCTTCTGGTAATTCGTATATTAGTTAAGATAAAGAAAGGCTGGTTGATTGTATTGATTTTTTTCTGGCGCAAAAGCCACGTTTGGTCATGCTGCGCCAAGCTAACTGTAAAGAAATTAGCCGGACCATAAAATCACACCAAATAAAACATGAAAGCGAAAGGTATCAACGTAAATGCAGGAAATTAATGTACAGTTATATTAAAAATTAAATTAAGCCTTTTTGTGATAAAAAAATTACAATGAAGCCATGTAAAAAAGTGAAACATTAACTAAAGTCAAGGATTACTAAATGCAAGAATAAAAGTCAATGGTTTTTAAAAACTTGAAAGTATTTAGATGGTATGTTTCACCCACCTGGTCTTGTAATTTAAGAGAAGATGAATAGAAAAAATTATGACGATGAACATTAAAACCAGGACATTCGATCAAAAAATGTTTAACACTAAAAGCAACATTACAAGTGATGCATATTGGTACCCTTTCACCAAGGATGAGATGACGATGAGTATAACGAGCGTGTCCTATAGGAAGGCGGGTCAGTTTGACATCAGCCTCTCGTATAGGTAGAATAGGCCAAAACCCAACTGTGGGTTTTTAAATGCAGTTTGTTCTGTGTCTGAAGATCCCAAGATTCTTGTCAAGTTGTAAAGAGGAGATGAACAAATGACTTTTTGATGTCGCAATATGGGAGAGCTTGAGAGAAAGATGTTAATTGATAAAATAAAGATAAATACAGTTGATAAGAAAGGATAAATTAACAGTGAGCATTATTATTATGGTAAGAATTTTAGTATAATTTTAGATTCGATTTGTATCTTATTTGCACTTTCATGAAATGAATGTTACATTGCACGAATTTTTCAATAATATAAGACACAATTATAGATGAAAAAATAAATATTTATATAATATCTATCAGAACTTAATAAAAATTTTTTAATACTTCAGTATTTGAGAACAGAATTGAAGTACAAATGACATAAAAGTCATGGTGTACAAAGGATATGTATCAAATAGTGGTTTGTGTCCTGACCTTGGGGTCGCGCGATCTGGAGAAGAGTTCGAATCTTGGTTCGGGATTGGTTGTTTTTCATCCTGTGTTGTATCTGTGAGGTATATGAAAGAATCCCTCTGTATTAACGGATTGTGCTAGCGAATGCGTGCCATATCTTTATATGAACTAGAAGTCAGACCTGTCCTCGTATGCTCAGGGTCATTTACACCAGAAGTTATTGCCTTCCTCTTTCTCTGATAAGGGCTTGGTTTGAATTGGTCTTCATTCCAAGAGTGTATACGCAACAACAGAGCTTAAGGGTATAAACTTCATGCCCTAGAAAATAATAAATATTCGATGGAAATTCCTAAATATATCATTTGTAGAATTATTTTTAATCAAAATAAAATTATTCATTATTCTCAAAAAAATCATAGAACTTCAAAAGCACTTTGAAATTAAAAGGAGAAAACTGCTCCCCCGATAAATTATTCAATATAAATTTCTAAGTAAGAGAATTTAGTAAAATGTTTTGAATGACGATGTAGCGAATGTATATCATAAACCCTATATCAATATAAATCTGTAAACTACAGGCTCTATCGAGGTTGTTTGTGACGTAACTGGCATGATGCCATTCATCCGGGTATGACACGCGCGTTGCTTCTAAAAGGTTACTTATTGTTGTATATTCAAATCAAGAAGAGGTTTGCCACAGAAGAGCAATATCACTGGATAATCATTTTGATACCGGAAGTAAGTTTTACTTTTGGATGAACTGTCATTGGATGCTTTTTTTAAATACTGAGTATAAGCCCTAGCTGTATATTCTGCAAGATGCATACGTCTTTCTTTTTTCATTAAAAGAATTTGATTTTAATCTGATGCCTGTTTTTTCACTCTGCTAATTTTTGTTGAGAGGAATACCTCAACACTTATCTCATTTTTCTTTAAAACGCTTGCGCAATATCTTGGGTGAAACTTAAAGTCAAATTCCAATTGTTTAATTTCTTAAGTTTAAAAGTAAATAAAGTATTTTTCTAATATGTCATAATAATTGAAATTAACCGCAGCTACACGCAAACCTAATTACGGCAACGACTTCAATATTTGCATATAAACGGAATATAAAAGTAGTCCTTTTAAACAGCGAATTCCATCCATTGTTGAAGTGTACAAGTTTTCAGGTAATAGAAATTCTGAAATAATCTTGTGAACCTTCATTTTTAATCAATAAAGCATAAACTTTGTATTGTAAAAATTAACTCTATCGTTGTCATAAAATCTTTCTAATGCTTTACAGGAGAATTTAAAGAATATCTGTTCAGCTGAGTGAATTTCTAAAAATAAATGGAATGGTGACATTTTGGTTATATTTATACTAATGTTTCACAGAAGAATTTCTTAATTTTAGGTTGAAATGTTATTGTTTTCCAATTCTCCTCATTTCTTTAGTTCATTCATACAGAAAGAATGTGAAATAGAATGTCTTCTGATCACAGAGCTATTTGAAGAAAAATTCTTCTAAATATATAAATTACTGTTTTTTAAAATTATATTTCACTTTATTGTAATTTTACAGGCTGCTGATTTAGCGGAACACCCTAAGCTCTATTTTCTAAACAAAATGTTTACTGAAAAAGTTATAAGATTTATAATTAAAATATAACCTATTTAATCTTTAAATTCTACTTAAAATAATATAAATTTCAAATTAATATTTAAAACTCATTTAGCTAGAGCAACTTAGGTTTGTTGTGATATAACATCTAAAGCGGATGCTGATTCATAATCTTCTGTTACATTTAAAATTCTACTCGTATATAATTATTAAATTCCTGCATCTAGTGGTAAAAATCAAAACTTGCAATTTATTTATTAATATCTTCAAAAGAACCAAGTTTATTCGTATTCAAAACCAGTACATTGTTTTAGAAGAGCATTATTTTTTCTTCAGCATGATATGGAAGTACTTTTTTTTTGGATTGATTTTGAATGATTTTTGTGTATTTGGGTAAACTCTGTAAAATCAAATATGTGACTTAGTTTCACTATCTTGGGGCTTAGTTTGGATAAGTTATAATCGCAACTCACTGTTTTTTAAATCAAAAATTCTATTCAAAAATTCTAAAAATTCTATTTCAATCCATACTAACTCTTTCGAACAGTATCAAGTTTATTCGTATTCAAAATCAGCACATTTTTTTCGAAGAAAACTATTTTTCTTTATCCCGATATGGAAATACATTTAATGATATTTTAGTATTTTAGTAAATCAGATAGTTGACAGTTTCACTACCTTGGGGTATGGTTTGTTTTGGTTATATTCGAAACTCGCTGTATTTTAAATCACGTACAGCTAAAAATTCTATTTTGATTTACTATAACTTTTTTGAAGATGATAACTTAACAGAACATCCTAATTTATATTTTAAAATAATAATTACTATAAAAATTACCATAAAAATATTATTGCCTTATGAAATATTACTGATAAAACCATAAGAGTTATAATTAAAATACAACATATTTAATCGCCGAATTCTGTTTAAAATGATATAAAGTTCAAATGTAATATTTAAATTTAATATAATTATTTCAGAGCAGAACTTAGTTCTGCTAATTTATAACATCTTACATTTAATCTGTCTTCTACTTTTCTATCAAATTTAAGATTCTATTTGTATTTTATATTTACATCTAATTAAAAAAAATGTAATTTATTTATAAATATCTTCTACAACATAAATTTGCTTAGATATTTTTTTGAACTTTTTCTTAGCCATTTAAAAAGAAAACGAACTTTATTCAACACAAAATTCCTTGAGAACAGTTCAGATCTTTAAAGATTCATAACAAATTCCATAATTTTGCTAATGGAGATGGAAATGTAAGTTTATTTTGATTTTGATTGACATCAAAGTTAGCTTTATGAAGTGTAAATCACGTGCAAATAAAATTTTTAATTACTTTCTGCTACAAAACATTAGAAACTTATTGGAATACATTCATTAATATTTCAAGAAATTTGTGCTTTCTTTATTAATAATGAGATAAAAGACATTTCAAAATACTTCTTTTAGAAGCAATAGGAATACATTAATAATGAGGAAGTACTAAATTATTTAGTCAATATTGGAATCATAAATTATTCCAAAGCTTCATCCGTTACGAGGAATAAATTTAAATCTTGATTGGAATAATGCTGGTTGCTGAACACTCTTTTTTTTTCTACTATTACTCCATGAACAAATATTGTAACAGTAGGATATTTAAATTGAAATATATGCTTAGAAATATTGATGGATTATTTCCTTGTTTGGTGAAAATATTTTCAAGATTATTTAGATGACTTACTGGTGCCTTCACTTCAAACCTACCAGAAAAAGGTATTTTTTTTCAAAAATTATACTATAATTAAGGCCAAGTTAAACATTCGAATTTATTCTAGTGTCATTTTATATCCTTAACGACAAACTGTGATGATAGGCACTGGCCCTATAGTTTATTCCTTTTCAAAATTGCAAATTTTTAAGAAGAAAATTAAAGTATTTCCTCCTTTAACATGATATGGAAAAGTATTGTACTATTTTCGAGTATTTTAATGATCTCAAATATATTATATAAATTACTTAGTTTCAGCAACTGCCCAGTTAATTTTTTAGGCAGCTGTATTTGTTATAAATATGACAGCTAATAGGAATTTAAGTTAATTGATGATTCTCGAAAAAAATGTCCATTTCAGAAAATACATTAAAATCTAGAAGAAAGCACGCACGCACACACACACACACACACACACACACACACACACACACACACACACACACACACACACACACACACACACCCACACACACACACACACACACACACACACACACACACACACACACACACACACACACACACACACACAGTGGTGAAATTGTAGACACTTTTTAAAATCGTTATGTTTTCTTTCTATGCTTATAGATTTTTTTCTGTGCTTATAACGTTTCACAAATTTCAAACTGTACTATATTATGTTAAAGAAAAATTCAGGCTGCTTTCAATGCAAAAAGCAAAATGCAAATATTTGCCATAAAAAATTGAATGACAATAATAATCTAGATACATCGGATGCTGATGACTGCAGTGAGTTAGTACTCAGTAGAGTAGCTTTTATTTTTTACTAGCCGCCTTTGGCGACCAGCTGGTTCGCCATGAGTAATGCGTTCTAAAATTTTCAATTAAATCACATATTCATTAGCCAAAATTTAAGAAATAGTTAAAGTTAAAAGATTCAGTTATTAGTAGTTAAAGAGTCGGTAACTTTATTCGAAAAAACTTTTTGAGTTTAATGCTCTAACAATTTATTGATTATGCTTCCAAAATATTAAAAATGTTTTTTTCGGTGATGCTGCCAAAATGTTAAATATGTTTTTTAAAGAAAGCGAAAAAGGGGAAAAATTATTGAATTAATGATACAGTTATTACAAACGATTATAGAAATATGCCATTAAGTCGGGATTTCAATGCATATCCTGTCTAAATTCAACCAGGTTTACTGTAAATAAAGATAATTTATGGAATTAATTATAGATCTATTGCAAACGATCATAGAATCCATTGTCTTGCATTTATTTTTTTAGAAGATATCTCATTTTATATTTATATTATTTTATCCAGTCACATGCTGAAAGTTGTATTTCTTTAGATTTGATTTGCGATGATAGTTTTTTTTTATTTGAACTTCCGGCATTGTTTTATTTTATTTTATCCAGTCACGTGCTCAAAAAAACATGGTTAAAATATTTCTTTAAAAATTCGTTAAAAATAGAAGCTTGAGTTATACATTAAAACACTGATATCACAAGTTCATCTCTTTTTAATTAAAAGCTAAATATTCTTCATTTTTTAAAACATTTATAGACTCGTGCTACATACTATGCAGCTACTTCATTTAGACTTTTTTATAGATGTATTTCTATTATTAAGCAAAGCTGATTTATTTAATTAATAATATTGTAAAAGTCACAAAAAATTATTTGCATTCTTTTTTTTAAAAAGAAAAAACATATTTCATATTTATTTCATTTCATGCAGACACGTGCTGAAAATTGCATTTTTAAATGTTTAATTTGCAACAATTATTTATTTTTTTAATTCGTTTTTATCTATCTGATGGCAACCTATTGATAAAAGATAACTTTTCCCCTTCCACTCGTAACGTGCTCCTGCAGATTAAATTTTATTGTTTTGTCCGAAATATATTGTTGAAAAATATAGTTGATATGCTTCTTTAAAAATTCATTACAAATAGAAGCTTAAGTTAAATGTTAAAATACTGATACTATTAGAAAGCTAATTTTTTTATCTTTAAATTGATGTTAAAATCATGTTTATCCGATAATATTTTCGGAAGTTATAGCGGAAAAACGTCAAAATTTCGCTTAAATTTTAATTAATTCAAATTCTAATTAAAAATTCGAAAAAAGGGCTCCGAGGTGCACATTCCCGACCTCCAAGGTATACATATACCAAATTTGGTAGCTGTAGGTCCAACGGTCTGGCCTGTAGAGCGCCAACACACACACACACACACACATTGAGCTTTATTATAAGTATAGATTACCTCTTCACATTGATATTTCATTGAGTTGACGAGAGTTTTAAGACCTTCCTTCGTATTTGATGAGCACTTCATTCATTCAAGGGTTTTCAAATGGTGTCCTAAGTTCTTAATAATTTAGATGTGAGGACTATTTCCAGGCCATGATAATGCTTTTTGCACTAAAGCCACTCATTTGATAGTTTTGCTGTGTGACAAGAAACTGAATCTTGCTGAAAAATAAATGATGCATTGTTGGGAAATAGTTTACTGATGGAAGGTATAAGATTTGGCTCTAGACTAGTGTCAATGCATTTTCTTGCATTTAATGTCTGATCGATAGTATGAAGGAGATCAATACTATAATGTCTTGATTTCGATAGATAAAAGAATACTCAGAAGTCTTAGACACTTCTTTATTTTACAGCCCTATATGTATATGTACGAAGAACAACTCGTTCTTATCTTAATTAAATAATTGCTATTTACATCACAACAGCCCAAGTTGAAGAGTTTTACTTGAAGATCAGTTCACGTGTGTGTGTGTTCACTGTTTTAAGATTAAAGCTTTAATTTCTTTAATATTAACTATCAACTGATTAGCATCAAATAAAGAATTGAAATCTCATAGTCAACACTGCTTTCAACGTAAATTTATATTTTCATATTTTTCTGTAATATGCATGCCATGTGTTTTATAATATAGCATTAATATATAATAATAGATACTTTGTTTAGAACGGATAGTAAAATATATGAATGAGTGTCTAGTATTAACTATTAAATGTAACTATTTCGAGAAGATATATTTCGTTAGTTTGCACATATTAAAAATTCATTTAAAAATACTTTTTAATAAGGTCATTCATTATCTTTTACTAAAGAAGAAGCAATTACGAAGTGTTTGAGTCTAATTAACAAAGATGTATCAATTAGTGAGAGTAATTAAAGGAATTAAAAACTGATGATAACCATCCTCTTAAACTAAGTGAAGTGTGTTCTAAAGATATTTCATATTAGTTTGTTCTTATAAAAAGTCATGAAAAATAGTTTTTTTTCCTGCAGCACCTTTATTAATTTTTTCGTTGTAATAATTATCCGCTCTTCTTATGAACTCTGATTTTTTATGCTGTCTTTTTCATGGATAAAACTCTCCTTAACAAACTCATCTGCTTAAAAAACATCGAAAAAACATCAGTTAAAATAAAGATTAGTTGCATAAAAAGTCGTCTTAAATTATACGAAGTGTAAAGCTTTTCTTCGCTATCCTAAACTTTTTTTTGACTACTCTTAATTTTAGTGAAAAGTTAAATCAAGCAAAAAGTAATATGGCTTTAAAGGTAAGATATAAAAAATCTCTTTATTTGATAAAAAATCTTGTTCGTAATTGATCAGGCTTAAAAATATTAACAAATTTTCTTTTAATGCAAATTATTCCTCTTTGATGCACATATAAGGCGTGTTCAAATGAAAGGATACGAATCGACACTATTGGTATAAATGAAGATTTTATTCAATGCATAGACCAAAGGTCTGAACAAAATTATTCCATTGATTAACGGGCCAAAGGATTCCTTGCCCCTAGAATTCTTATGGCAGTGATGAAACCTTCACAGCGTCCTTGAATTCCCTGCCCAAGGTCTGATACTTGTTGAACTTCTAGAGCACAGAACCATACACTCCGATGTGTACTGTGGGACACTCCGAAGGCTACGCAAGTCCATTAATAACAAAAGATAGGGGTTACTGATGGAGGGCGTGGTTCTGTTTCATGATAACGCGCTTCCATACTTCAGGGTCACACACTCGGAACTGGCAGAGTTCAAGTAGGAGCAATTCAATCATTCGACTCAGCCGGAAATATCTACCTGAGATTTTCATGTTTGGTACCCTGAAACGCATCTAAAAGGGAAACGATGACGACCTCAAGGACCATGAAGGACTAGGTCTCGTCATGGCCATAGAAATCCTTCGACCTTTTAATCAATGGTACCGTTGAATTCAGGCCTATGATGTATACTTTGAAGAAAGTCTTCATTTACACCCACTGTATCGTCTCGTACCTTTGCATTTGAATACTCCTTGTAAAATAGTTGATTGAGGTAGTGTACGCCCAAAAAATCATGAAATCATTTGAGGATTCATTGATTTTCAGAAAAAAACGAATCAAATCATTATTTGATAAAGTCACTAATATATTTATTTGGAGAATTAACCAAATAAAGTGATGTAAAATTGTTTAAATTTAAATGTCGTGCTAATGTAAATATAAATATAGCTTAAAATAATCAAAATATTAAAATTAGAATTTCAAAATATTTTTTAACGCATAGTTAATGAATTGGAGCTTTTAATTAAAATTGCATAAATCCCTCTAAAAATATCTTTTGATACCTCTTCTGCCATAGTTAAAGATATAAAATGCTAAAGCTATGTCACTTTCATGAACAACCGAAATACATTTTTCACTTCGATATTACGAGGTTTTCTATTGAAATTCACAATAAAATTATCAAGTTTTATGATAAATAGGAAATTTGAAACTCTAAAGTAATATTTTAAATCCCTTTGAGCAAGTACATCTCAGAGATCAGTCTTCATTTCTTATTTCGTAAATAAATTAGACTTTTGTATGGGTTATCATATGAAAAACAATTTTTACATGCGATTTAAACTTTTAATCTTGCAAAAGTCGAGTTGATAGGTTTAAAGAAAGAAAAATTTTGAACAGTTCACAAATACAGTATGATTAAAAACAATTCCTCAAAAGTTTTCATGCAAATCTGACATTTTAGAGTAAAAACAAGTGGTTGCAAATACATTGTGTAAACTCCACAGTGAACTCTGTGGTAAGAAAGTAGCGTATCATCTAACGAAAAGAACCTAAAGTACATCTCGAAGAATAAGAAATGTGTTATTTCTTTTTATCGTAGGAGCAAGTATGACCAAAATGCGTCATGGCCGGTAAGGTCTCGGTTTAGGAATCAGAGGGCTTTAGGTTTGAGACCTGATTCCACCGAAGAACCACTGTGTAAGCGGAACTGGTGCTCTCTAAATCCATCCGGATCAAACGTCCTTCCACTGATGTGCTGTGGTGTGGAGAAAGGGATTCAAGTTCAGGTGTCGTTTTTGCCTTCTGTCCATGGTTCAAAATTACAAAATCCGTCCCAAAACAGTCATAGTGTTGCTTTAAACGGAACGTTAATATAACTTATCTAAACTGATTAATTTCTTTCTCTTAGATTGTAATAAAAACGAGTATTTCGCAATATCGATCTTCCTTTCTTTTAACAAAAAGATCAATAGAATAATGAAAGAAAAAATGCATGACACATCAGATCGGTGTGGCCTGGTGGTAAGGTCTCGGCCTTAGAAACGCAGGTTTGAGACCCGATTCCATCGAAGAAACAGTGTGTAAGCGAATTTGGTGCTTGCTAAATCCATGATGACAAGGCTTCCCCCCCCCCTTCCTGGTGGGGTGTGGAAGCTTAGAGAGGGAGTGTCAGCTCCTTTATCATCTTGGTCATTTGGCTGTGGTTCAAAATGACTAATTCGTCCTAAAGTAATCCTGGTGTTTATTTAAAATGGGACATTAATACTTCTAAGCTAAACCAGACGACTCCATGCTTCTGATGATGCAACTCCAAATTCAAACATTAAATTTGCAACGTTTTGATCATATATTATTGAATTTATACTTTCGCCAATCCATTTAAATAAAACGAATGTTTGTCTGTACATCTCTCAAGCCTTTCTAAACCGCTCATCCGATTTTGATGAACTTAGTCATCTTATTATTTACACCTATGGTTACAGGGATAGTAAAATTATCTAAAATTAAAAAAAAAATGAATCTCAACCACATCTTTTTGCCAAGGATTAAATCACTAAATAATTCTTCAAGGAGACAATAGATTCTGTAAAAATGCTAAATCCAAGTTAAAGGTCAATATTTTGTAGCTATAGTACGCATATGTCATACAAGTCATTCTCAGAGGTAACAAATTTATTACAGATTATGCGAGAAAATTTTGGGGAGACCAACTCTGAATTTTTTAAAATTTTAATTAAATTTCAGCGTATTTTGCAGTGACCACCAACAATATTGTAGTACAAATAATTTTGCACCATCTTAATTTTCAAAAATTATCTTTCCAACTATATTAGCGATTTTATGGTATAAATATGTTTAATCAATTTTAAAAGAAAATATTTTAATTACATTTTCTAAAATTAAATTTAAGGATTCTGAAAGAATATTAAATGAGTCACGAGATACAATAAATAGTTTTTTTCCTTATCATTCTGAAAGAACACCAAGTTTTACTATTTCAAAACAATACACAAATCTAATATATAAAAATGAATATTTGTTTGTCCGTAATTTATATATTGTCGTACCATTAATCCTATTTTGATAAAACATTGACAAATTATTTATTGATTGCACTTAATATTAATTTTTTCGGAAGCAGCAACTTGCCGGGTACCAGCTAGTTATATATAAATTGAAGTTGTAATTTAATTGATGAAGGTACCTAGAGAATCATTCTGCAGGACCGTTACTTCTTAATCATAATAATATGTGCAAAATATTCACTCATGCCTGCTTCATTTAGTTCAGTTGTATTACGAATTCTTCCTAAAGTAACTATTTGGATATCTTGAGAAGAGTATCGTAATTTTGGACTGCCACCAGATGACGAGAACGGCTCATGCACAGACAGTCTAAACACTACACTACGGAACTACACCACTTTAATTGAAAGAAACATGTCATGTTGCGTTTAACGTGTACCACACTCTCTTAAATGATGTTTATATAGTGGGAGTGGGTCTCTCAACCTTTTGTCTCGAAGCCGGACCTTACTATCAGGCCATACACATCACCGTTCCTAATTGATTTTAGACATATATTAATTTATCTTTGTAAATTAACAAAACTCTGATCCAAACATCTTGTTTATGTGCAAAATTTTCAACAATATTTATTCAAATATATATATATATATATATATATATATCAAAGTACTTAGCTATTTTCTCTATTCCGAAAAATTAGTAGCATCTTTCAAGCCAAGAGTTCTGAAACTGAAGGTAATTTTTCCACCTCTAACTTTTATCAAGTATAAAATATAGAAATTCATTTTTTTTCCACATTACTTTAATTTATTTTCATCAAATCAATGGATCCTAATCATAAAAATCAATTTTTTTACTTACAGATATTAATATTTTAAATAACCCGAGTTCAGAGGTCTACAAAGAAAACATTTTTAATCCTATAAATATCTCTTTATTTCTTCCTAAGTGCCTGAAATAATTGTTAAGAAAGACCTAAGCAATTATTGCCTTCGAGAATCGGAGTAAATATTAAAATAATTTTTTTAAAAAATTAAAGCATTTTTGCAGCTGTTATTTCTGTAGAATTGTTCAAAGATAATTGTTAAAAATCTTTAAAACTGTTATCTTGTTTTATCTGTTTTGCTATTTAATCTGTTTCGTTTTTTATCTGTTATTTTTTTAATCTGTTTTGTTCTATATTTTTTTATTCATTATCATAAAAAGGATAATGAATCCTTTTTATGTAATGGCTTGTTTCAAAGGCATGGATTCACTAAAATGTGAACAATTCATTAAAAATTAATTTTTTTAATAATCGTATTTCTTTGTCTGTAAGTAAAATAAAATTTTTCTTCAAAATAACATTTGGCAGAAACTAAATGTTTTCCTCGAAACTTCTATTTTTATATTATTTAATTTTTCTTAATTTAATTACTGATTACAGTAATTATCCATTTATTTTTTGCATTTTTATAACCCAATAATATATCTTTTAATAGATTCGAAGAATATTTTTATAGATCTTCGAGCTTTAAATAGTGTTAAAAATGTTATTTATTTCCTTTTATAGAAAAAATAGGAAAAAATTAAATTATTTAAATTAAGATAATTTTAAAAAACAAAATTTTTTAAAAAGCAAAATGTATTTCGAATAGAGAATTTCTTCTATGTAAATTAACATTTTAAAGCAATTTTACTGATTTTAATTGAAATTCCTCTGACAGATATTTATAATTGCTGGCACTATTTCGAAAAAGGAATATTGACGAACAAAATATAGAATTTTCCCAAAATTTTTAAAAATTCTAAAAAATTCAAATGTAAGTTAGTTTTAAAATTCATTTTTTTGATCAGCATACAATTTAAACAATAAACTTATTACCGAATTTGAATTATAAACACTTTTAGGTGTCTTAGAGAAAATGACAAATTCACTCTACGAAATTAATTATAGACGTACTTTGTAAAGCGGCAAATTACTCTAATCTAAATACAGAATTTACATCATTAACTGACGAGACAACCAAATTAGCAAGTATTCTATCACTTTCATCAGTAGCATATGTCACCAACGCATTTATAACGATTGTTAGTTGGGGAGCAATTCAGCACAAAGTAAGGAAGATTCAAGACTTTAAAATGAGGGGAATCATTATGAGGAAACCATTTGTCAAGTTCTGGAGCTGAGGGGTGGTCATTTTGAAACCCTAGTTCTAATTCTTAATGATTGCTCAGAGAGTTAATTTAGTCATTTGATGGTAACGGCAGAATACGTGTGCAACATCTTCAACTTATCTCAATTTTCACCTTCACCTTTTAATTTAAACTTTTGGTATTGTCTTTATTTGAACTGATAATCAATGACTGGCATGTATCGAAAATTATGTAATTATTTATTTCTATGTCTGACATCTTTTTTTTTCAATAATATGGTAATTTTATATTCCTATAAAAATACTTTTCAATTTTTGGTATTGTACTTTTAAATAATGTAATGTATGGTTTTCTAATATGTGTTATATTTTTGAATCTCAGTCATTTTCATAAATTTGTTGTATGTTTAACAGATAACTAGCTGACATTTTAATGGACCAATTTTAAAAATATTTTATTTATCTTAGTATCTCGGATTTCTTTTCCTTTTTTTTGAAACACAGTTCTTCAAACGAAAAAAGAGCTTCTTCAATGAAACCAAGAAATTTGAAGCCAAATTTTTTGAAACTGGAATCTTTGATACAGAATTTTGAAATAGAATTCTTTGAAACTAATTTTTGAAATAGATTGTTTCGTTTTGACAATTATATTATTGTCAAAATTATGATCAAATAAACACAATGCAATAACTCAGTGATTCTCAACCTGTGGGGCGCGCCCCCCTTGGGGGGCGCGAGCACACTAGTGGGGGGGCTCGAGCATATCCAAATGTTATTTAAAAAATGATTAAGTGACTGAAAGGAAAGAACACACACACATACAAAACAAAATACATTTCGAGATATTTAATAATTAACTTATTAAATTAAAATAACTTACTAAATTAGAAACAAATTTAATAATTATTAGTGACTTCCTTCAGCCTGTCTTGTTGAGCAAAGTTTTTCGAAGGAGAGTTTAACATTAGAAATAGACACTCTCAGTTCTTTTTCAATATTTAGCTGAGATCTATATTTTTTCGTCGAAGAAGCCACCGCAGAAAATCCAATTTCACAAAGGTAAGATGTTGAAAATGGTAGTAGAATGTGAAATACCCTTGTTTTTTGCATAGAAAACTCATCATCCACTCCAGCCCAAAATTCAAAGAGTGATTTATTACTAAATTGCCTTTTGGTTTCACCGCTTGCCGTGAAGTCTATGAAGGTTTCTTTCTCTTCAATTGAAAGTCCTTCGGGAGTATTTTGAAATGGATCCCTCACCTACTTGTAACTTGATATCAGTTTGTCGTCAGCAAGAAAATACTTTTTAAAATTCTTTGCTAGCATTGATAAATGATTTTCAATGGTTACAAAAATAAGTTTTACATGTTGTTCTTCAGCCTTGTAAGTTTTAATACAATCATTCAAATTTGCAAACATTGTTAAGTTTTCTTGCTTTAAATTTCTGCTGCACAATTCCAATTTTCTACAAAAAGCATTAACTTTATCACTCGTATCCAATGTATGTGTATTTGCTCCTTGCAGTTGAAGATTCAAGTTATTTAATTCCTCGAATATGTCGACCATGTAGCTGAATTTCATCACAAATAAACTATCGCGAAAAGTCTCAGCTTCCGGTCTATTTCTTCTCTAAATTCATAAACACATTACAAAAATTTCCCTTGTGATAACCATCTTGCCTCGCAATAAAATAGTAACGCTGAATGTACTGCACGCATGACTTTACCAAGTGTGGAAAAGATTCTTGATTTCAGGGGTCTCATTTTTATCTAATTTATTACGGGTACAACCGTAGTTAACACAATATTCAAACCAGGACTCATTTCTTTCGAAGTCAAAGCTTCTCTGTAGATCATGCAATGTGTCCAGACGCACTGTGGCGATTTTTGTTTCACAAGTGCTTGAATACTTTGGAATCTTTCGGACATAAAACGAGCACCATCGGTGCATATTCAGAGCAATTTTTCCATTCTGTTTGCCTCGTTCATAAAATCATTAAAAAGATAACAAATAATGCGAGTGCTGTTGCTTTGAGTTCTATTGGTTTGCAGAAAAGTAATTCTTCTACTACTGACAAATCATCACAAAATCTAACATAGGCAATGAAATGAGCATCTTTATTACTCATCGAGTTGTATTGAAAACAATTTGTTATGAAACTTCGACAAAAGCTGACATTCTACATCTTCAGCTATATCAGCAATTTGATGGGCAGCAGTATCATTTGAAAGAGGTATAGACTGAAATTGTTTTGCAAAATTATCTCCAAACATAATTTCTACAATCTCAACTGCGGCTGGCAAAGTAAGCTCTTCACCAATGGTGTGAGGTTTTTTACATCAGGCTATTTTATATGAAACTTTGTAAGAGGCAATTAAAGCTTTTTCATTCACAGGCAAAGTTTTTTTAAACAATGATTTTTGCTTTTCATATGATTTTAATTTTAATTCGAATAATTATCTGGGTTTGTTTGCGTACTCACTATGAAGCGTTTAAAAATGTCGTTTAAGTTTATTATGTTTCATGCTGTCTGCTGCCAACATTTTTGAGCAAATGATACACAGGGGCCTTTCTTCTTCATTTACTTTAGTACTAGTGAATCCAAAATTTAAGTATTCTTGAGAATATTTTCTTGATTTTATTTTTGGAATCACGCTCGTCTGTGTACTTGTTGATGCTTGTCTATCGTCTAATGCTCGCTTAATCCCGCTTAAAAATTTATCAATGATTCTGCATAAGTCTGCTGCCGTGAATATTTAATACGGTGAATTGCAATTACACGAAAATATATATAACATACACATTCAAAATAGATTCAATAGCGATAGAAAAATCGAATCGAATGAGATTGTGAGATTGTCTGGAATTGAAATTGGCGTCATAGAACTTTCTTCTTCTCTCTATGAGAAAACAAATTCGAGACAAATGGAAACTTCTCGCGAAACTGTGAGAACGCCCGACATGGCAGGACGCAAGAGCAATAAAAAAGGCATAGGAATCTTGTTTCCTCAATGCTGAGGATCTTTGTTGCAAAATGTCAATAAATTTCAGTATTTTTAGTAATTTGTAAAGTTTAAAATTACGGTTGTAGTGTAGGTTTAGCTCAAAAATACTCAAAATACATTATTATTGTATACATTTTATTGTATGCGGTGGGGAGGGGGGGGCGATGAAAATTATGATTGAAAATTGGGCCGTGAATACTAAAAGGTTGAGAAACACTGCAATAACTGAAAATAATTATTATCGATAGTAAGTAACGAAAGAGAAAATAATTTTCTCATAGACTTCTAATACAATTTTTCACCCGTCTGAATTAACATTAATTTCCAATTAACAAGTTACTTCGTTTATTAAATTAGTTTCTGGGGTCATTTTGTTAAATTATCACTAATTAATGAAAGTTAAAGCACAATTATTATGATTCAAAATTCAAGAACAGACAGAACAATGGATTTTTAAGAAGTAATTTTCGTAAGAATATTGAATATTTTTTTGGCTAAATTTAGGTTAAATTTTGGCTATTGGTTTGAATTTTCTTTAAATTATAAAAAAACTAAGATGAATACGAATAATATTTAGAAGTGTTATTTCAATATTTTTCTTCTAGAATTAAATCCTAGTTTTAGTTTAAACGTGTTCTAACTGATACTATAAATACAAAATTTCAAAAATAAGGCTTAATGCATTTCAAAAGGGAAATAACAAATATTTTCATTCGATTTAAACGATTGAAAATGAGGTGTATTCATAGAATTTTATTTCTCAACTTTGCAATTTCGTATTGGAATCACTTTATTGCCACATCCTCTAAATAAAATAGCAATCCAGCGACTGTACAATGAGAATGGCTATAGATTAAATGTTCGAATGCTGGATATTCCCTTTTAATCTGAATGATAAATCTTTGCATTACTGTCTGTGTAATTTAAGTATTTCACTTCTGCCATCCTGCTTGCAGTATATATCACCTCACGATTTTCCACTCTCCTCGAATTACGGAGAAAAACGATTTATAAACAAAGGGAGAGCACCGATTCCTCCTTTCTGACGTCATCCAAGCTTATTTGAAGATTCTTTAGGTTGTTGAAGCTCCTTCTTTCCTTTTCATGGACTCTTAATCAAATGCTACCTAGCAACCTGCGGAAAAGTAAGTCTTTCGCTTTATAAAGTAGCTTCAAAAGTGTTGGCATGGCAATGATGATGCATTTCACATTCATCTGACCAACTTTCTGCTTCGAGAATTGAGATGAAATTGTAATAATCTCACGTTTCAAGCCTGGAACAACTCAAACTGCAGGTGCTAAAGGTCACGTGATAAAGAATAGAAACAAATACAGATCACGTAGCTCATATCCACTTTTGTATTGTTTAATATTTGTTCGCTATTGATGTCTGTATTTTTGTGGTGTCGCCACATCTATACACAATTCTTTTATTGGTACTTTATTTCAGTTATTTATAAACAGTAAAAAAATTCAAATGTCTATATATAACGTTTGTGTGATAAGTACTCTAGGCTTTTTAAAATTAACACTAAGCAGTGCTGGATGGATTTCTTTAATATAACATCGTAGGAAAAAAGTTAAATACAATCGTGAATGATATTGAAACGGTGAAATTCATCTCACCATATAACACAGTCTTATTTGTCCAAATATGTGATATTTTATTCCATATTTATAAATTTGAGGAAATATTTAGAATGTAAGATATATTTTTCCTGCTAAAGATGTTCTTCCTATAATGAAAACAACTGTGATTATTCTGTAAAAATGTTTGTCTGCTTTTCGTATTATAATATAAATTGAAATTAATTAAGGCGAATACTTAGAGAATATCATCAATCCTATGCTTTAGAATGTATTTATTTAGAATGTATTTGTAACTCTTTAATGTATAAGTGGTAGCTTAAGTTTATTTTTGTTGTGTAATCAAGAAGCAAAATTTCAAGTACATACATAATTTCTTTTAAAGAATTGAAAATATGACTAATTTCGAAGCATATAAAATAAAATCAATTTCTTTTAATTTCATGCTTTTCGATATCAATAGCAAAAACTTAAGACACAGTGTATGCATTTTTCCTTTTTTTACATTTTTGGCAAAAGAATAATTATAAAAAAATTGATATGTAATCCTAAAAAAATTATCTTAATCGAGAAACACAGTAACAATTACAAAACATTATTTTATTTTATTACTTCACAATAAAAAAGAATTTTATATTTCAAGGAATTTAAACTGACTCAATTTATTGTGAAATGCTCCGACTATTTTACTTCAGATATAAGCAAATGGAATGGAATACAATGTCATAGATACTATTGGTACAAAAATTTTCAAATTTGCTTTCGGCAATCGAAGATCACCTCATATAAAAAAGAATTAAGAATTCTATCCTGACATTATAACTAACTGTTTTATCCTCATATAAAAAAGAATTAAGAATTCTATCCTGACATTATAACTAACTGTTTTGTTAATGTTATTAATGCAGAATACAGTGAAACGAATAAAAATTCTTTAATGCAAATAATACTTATCTTCCTTTAAAATAAGAACAAAGTGAATTATTAATAAGAGAGGTTTTATCTTATTTCCCCAACAATATTTCATCCTTAAAAAAAGAAAAATAAGATTTCTCAGAAGTATAAATCAAGTGATAAAAGCCCATTATACACTGTAATAAATTAAAGATGCCAAGCTTCTTAACAAAATTTCACAACATTTACCTCTCGAATTATTTTTATTTTCTTGTTAACTGTATCTGTACCCTTGAGCTATTATGCACTTCTCTAAAATGGATGAAATGAAAAATTATTAAAAGTGCATGCTATTTGACTAAGTTGTTCTTCAGCAATTAAAAATGAGATGAAATGCGATAAAACAATTTTCATTATTAGAAACGCCTTTAAGTTATTTTTTCCTTGTACATTGCAGTAGCACTTTTTTTTTTCCTTTTTAAAACATAACTCTTGGAAGATATTGTAAATTACTCTTTTTGAGAACCATTTTTCAACATTCAAATGTAATTTTTTCCTACTTGACAAGTTTTATACTGAACACTTAAAACTGCAAAGACAGAAAGTCATGTGAAAATTACTTCAAATATTTCTCAACGTCGGTCATTTTAACTGAAAGCCTAATTATAACGGTAATTGAAATCGTACATTCTAAAGGTTATTTGTAAAGGGCGAATGTAGTATTGGAAGAATTTAAATTGTCTGAATCCTGCAAATGAATTTCAGCAATTAAAAATGAAATAGCTTTTTTATTAATACATTTTAAAATCATTTTTATTTCTACTAATTCTTCTTAGATCTTTTAACTTTATATTATAATGAATTTCTTTAATGCGATGAAAAAGTTATAATATTCTTTGTTGATTTGAGTTGATTTGTTTGGGGTTTCATAGCGCAAGAACCATGATGTTGACCATAGTGCACCAGACAATGGGTAAAATTATATTATTTTAGACAATCACCGAAGGGAATATGAAGAAAAGCTAAAATGTAATCAAAATTCAAATAAATGGATAAAACTTTATAAGTTTAAAAAATCAAAGAGTTGTACAAAAGGCATCTTATAAAGTTGAAAAGATAATGAATGACAAGACTTTTGAAAAAAGTGTAAACGTCGGGCATTGAAATTTGGGCATTCTGACAAAATATGTCCATTAATGAGAGCCAAGGTTGCACATGGGGTTTGATAACATGAAATTTGTTGTTTGTCTCCAAGTCCCACTGTCTCTCCCATTTAGAATGAAGAAGCATTTTAATGTGTTTCTTTGTGTAGTTCACAGTAATAGTAGTAACAATTGAAGTAGTCGCCAATTTGGCAGCTTTATCTGCCTCTTCGTTGCTTAAAATCCCAACATGGGATGTATTCTTATTCAACAATATTCTTTGTTATCTAAAAGAAAAGTTATTATTGCATTTACAAAATAATAAAAAAAAAAGATTTTCATGAATAACAAAGCTTTGCACTCTTCTTAAGAAGAAGTACTTTTAAATTTGTATTGTATAATATTTTAGTAATTTACATTTTTTAAGAAAGGAAAAAAAAAAAAAATAAAAAAAAACGTTGCAATTGCCAAAGATAATAATCAGGCTTGAGGATTTTTATAAAATTCGAAAGATAAGATTTTTCTACAATATTTTTTAGAAATTAAATGTGCTTGCTGTAAATTATTATTTTTATAGCTTACAGCACACAATTTTTGGTCTTCCATTCCTTTAAAACTGAGCTAATGATATATTTGCCATTTTTATAGAAAAAATAATTACGAAGGGTTATCCAAAAAATATTTTACAAGCATTTGCAGCAGTATTTGGAAAGTAGAAATTGTAGATGGGAATGTCGTTACCCAAACAGCCCTATTAGGCTTAAATTGGTTGTTCGAGTAGATAGTGTTAGTACTGAGACTTGAAATAGCGATAGTAATGGCAAGACGTCTAGAAAAGTGGTCTCGCACAGAGGTGCAAGCCGTGATGCGATATCTAAGGACTAAGAATGTGTCCCTATCATACATTCATAGACAAATTGTTGAATTACAGGTCTCCGAAACAATGAGTAGAAAACAGGCGGAGAAATGATGTCGTTCTTTTGAAGCGGGCAGAGAGATTGATGGAAACGAGTAAGTGGGGGATCTGGAGTCAACCCCCCATACAGCCGCGATTTGGTTCCCAGTGATGTCGGGAAATCACTTTCCCGGCATTGAAGAGCACTTGTTTGAAACAAGGTTCATATCAGACTGTGATGTTCAAAGTGGTGCCGAGAACTGGCCCAATAGCCAGAAATCTGATTATTATCAAAAATGCTCCAGCGGTGTGTTAAATGCCTCAACAGGTTTGATGATATAAAAAAAAATATATGATGATATTTATAAAAGCAATTGCTGCTTATGTCTTTTAATTGTCATTTGTTTCCTTAGTCTGTTATTACTAAAGCATTTTTCTTTGAATTGTAAACTTTTTTTTATATCACTCCTTGTATAATGGTAATTGAAATCTTACGTCGAGAAAAACATTTGTAATGGGTGAAAGAAGCATTAGAAAAACAACATTTGTTTTAATACTTCAAAGGAATGTTAGCAAATAAAAGTAAAATAATTTGAAAACATTTCCAAGCATTTTAAAATCAACTTTACATCTTTTAATTCTTCTAAAGTATTTTAAAGTTATGAAGACTTCTTTTAAAGTCAAGGAAATGTTCTATTAGATTTTACTGATTGGTGAAAGATGGAAAGTTATAATTGCATTCATATACACATATGCGCGTGAACACACAATCACATACAGAAGAAGAAAGTAGGTGTGATACACAAACAACTGCTTTGATTTTTATAAATAATGAAGCTTTAGACAGTTTATAGGAAACATTTTATTTTTTAGTTGAAATTGTATAAAGGCTTAGCAAGTTACTTTTTCAAGAAATAAAATAAAATTATGAAGTCTCCAAAAGATTTAGCTTCAAAATTTTTATGAAATTCAAAACATCAGATTTTTTTGAGTATTTATGAAATTTAGCCTTTCAAAAATTATTTCAAAACCAATTCAACTTTCTGAAAATTATTAACTTTATCATTTACAGCATGCAATTTCGGTTTGTTGTTATAGAAGAATTAAATATGCGGAAAAAATTTTATATTTTTAAAAAATCATAAATTTTATTAAAGAAAAAATAATTTTAGCTTAATTATAATGATTATGGATTAAAAAAATAATGAATTATAAGGAATAGGAATGATTATGAATTCTGATAGTTAATTAAACTTAATAAATAATTTTAACATTTACAGTTTAATTATTATCAAACAAAGAATAAAGTTAATAAATTATTTGATCTAAATTTTTATTCTATTCATAAGCTGTAATCTACATGAATATTTCTTTTGATATTCAGAAAGAAATGAATTAATTGAAACTATTATTTTATTTAATTTTTGTCCAAAATCATTTGGGATATATAAAGTAGTTTCCACCAAAATAATACCATGATGATCTTGTGTATTAGATATTTTCAGTCTGAAACGCATAGTTTCAATTTAAAAAAAAATCGTTTTCCTGAAATTATCATAATTTAAACATACGCTAGTTCAAATTTGTAGAATTTAATTCGAAATATATTTCCAATCTAGATTAGAATTTTAAACTTTTTTACAAAAGAATATTCCGGTTCCACTAATTTTAAGGCCATTTTTTCTTATTATCAAGAATTAAAATAAAGTATATTGTCTATTGGAAACCGCTTTATCTTACAGCAAAATATTCGACTAATCCCAAAATCATAGCACATGTCAAAGAAGAAATTAAAGGAAAAATAACTTGGCAGGATAGAGGGATCACGTTGAGCAAAGAGGTGTAACATATGAATTCATATTGACAGAATCGAAGAATTATAAAAATAATATTTCATCTTATGATATCACAGCAGAATGAGTAGATATCCAACAAAGTAGAAGAATACTTATTATAAATGGTTATTTTAACACAGTATTAAAATACCCTGAAGTTGAAAAAAATTTAAAGAAATGATTTAAGAGATTTCAAGGTTTTATCAAAGTTTGAAAGTTCTTTGAACTTTTGCAAGTCATTGTTTTCTTATGAAAACATTTGAATTTTTCATGCACCATGTTAAAGAAAATATCAATTTTGGGTCAATCAGTGCTAGGTATTTCTCTAAAGCTTAATCAGAAGAATATGGTTTTTTTTTGTGTATGTATATTTATATATACATATACGTATAGTCTATATGTGTTCGTGCTCTACACTCTAGATCTATAGCAACTTAGATCTACTATGATCTAAAACTACTTGGTATATATATATATATATATATATATATATATATATGTTGGAGATTAAAAAGTATACCAAGACAGATTTTTTGAAATTTTAATTAGAATTTTATTAATTAAAAATTAAGCTGAATTTTGGCATTTTTCTGCTATAACTTCCAAAAATATTACAGCACAAAACTGTTTTTTAAATCATCTTAAAGTTTAAAAAATAATTTTTTTCCATTGATACCATTGCTTTAATCCATAAATTAAGTTCCTATTTTTAAAGAATTTTTTTTAAAAACTATTATAATAATATTTTTTAGTAATTTTTTTCACACAAAATGAAAATAAAATTTAACCTGCAAAAGCTCATTCAGAGTGTATCAGTGGGTTGCCGTTACCTTGACGAAAATTCAAACTCGATGATTGAATTAATTCTTATTGGTAACTAAACCAAGGGAGCTGTGCTGTTCAGGAAGAATTTGATTGGAAGCAGAATATTATGGAATTATGTGATAGTTTTCACATAATTCCAGGGGCGATGATTGAAAATTAGATGTTTAGTACAACCTACAAATTATTAGAAGTCTTCTATAGTAATGTGAGTTACGTGACTATCGAAATTTGAAGTTTAAATATATTTTACTGATGAAATTATAACAAGAGCAAGGAAAATAAATATTTAATTGAATATTTCAAGGAGTCTCATTCCTGGCGAACTGGCTGGACACCAACGGCAGCTAGTAATAAAAAAAATATCTATAATTTGTTTCATTTCCTATTCAAATTCAGAGTTAAACTTTAAATTTAAAGCTATATTTAAACCGGCTTTTAAAATTCTTGAAAATATGGGATTTAAATGTTCTATAAGAATTTTAATATATTATTAATGCAAACTTATCTCTGGTGATTTAAATCTAATATTTACATTTACAACAGCTTATAATATCAAATTATTTTGCTAAATATTACATATGGGAAAAGTTCAATATTAGAACTGATTAATAAAAAATTATTAAAGACAGATTAGCGAAACTTTCAGGAAACTTTCCAATCAATTGTTGCAATCTTTATTAGAAAACTTCCTTAATTTCGAAACAGGAAGCAAACGGAAAGAACAGCGACAGTTAAATACATTGAAATACCGGAGCATCTTGCATATCGGATCTTTGAGAAATGTGTTCCTGCTTTATTTGTTCCAGAACATCATCCGCAAAGTAGGGAAGGAAGATAAATTATTTTCCGAAATAAAAGTTCAAAGACTCCATAACACGGGAGAGCAAGCTAGCTCTTCGCACATCTAGCAGTTGCATTTTCTTTCTTTACTTAAAGAATATTTGATGAATGATGGGTTGTTTGCTGATCGAAGGGGAATGGGGATCCTTCGAACAATACGCGCAAAATCAGGAACACAACACATGCAGAATCACGGTCGAATTTGCATAGAATGTTTCCTCAGGAGTAAATGCCAAGGGAATTATTCCAAGTTTTCTGTTTTTTTATTTCTACTTCTGCTGAGACGAATGGAGTTGCACACAGTGGATGTATGCATTATAAAACAGAAAAATTGGAATCTGGAATTCCTGTTGAGTGTGAAATAGATATAAATATTTTTCTTCATTTTGAATATGATTCTACACTTCTAGTACTGCCTTTAAGTGTTATAGATCCGCGATGTTTATATAAAAAATGATAAAATTGACCGAATTGATTTGAATAAAAAAGGAAAAAAAATTGTATGAATTATATAACAAGTAAATTTCATATATTGATTATTCATTAACATTTTAATTATATATTTCATTATTCATTCGATTTTCATTATATGACAATTTAAATATTCTTTTTAATTAAAATAAGATATTTGTGAATAAAATAATAAATAATATAAAATTAATCGAAGATATTTTTTTTAAGTTATGATAATTTTATTCCCACCCCCAAGACAGTTAAAAAATTAATCCACTTTCATTTAGGAATCTTATGAATCAAAAAACAAAATTTAAGTGTTATTACTTTGTTTATTATATTTTTGATATTTTTTGCGTTTTCCTTTTTCACATCTAACGCCTAACTTTTATGTAAAAGAATTGAACCTTTTCTTTGAAACAAAGTAAATTAAAATTAATTTGATATTATTTTTTTTTGTATTTGCCCTGGAAGTAATCTTTCTGTATAATAACATACTGTTACTGTTTCTTTTAAAATGACTTCATTAAATTTTTTAATGAAATAAAATTGATTAGATTTTTTATATAGGAAATAAAATAGCTTCCTGAAAAAAATAACATGCAATTAGCACAGGAGAATTTTTTTAAAGACTTTTCGTTTTATTTTTTACTAGCCGCCTTTGGCGACCAGCTGGTTCGCCATGAGTAAAGCGTTCTAAAATTTTCAATTAAAACACATATTCATTAGCCTTGAAGTAATTCTGGGCATTGATTGGCCTGAAATTAATATTTTCTTTAAGATGATGGACGGAAAGTTCTAAAAGTACACCTTTTCCTAATAATATTCTTTAATTTTATAAATCAGTCAGTTTTAGTTATTGGTTATGCTTCCAAAATATTAAAAAAAATTTCGATGATGTTGCCAAAATATTAAATATGTTTTTTTAAAGAAAGCGAGGAAGGGAAAAAAGTATTAAATTAATGATACAGATATTGCAAACGAATTCATAAATAGGCCATTAAGTCGGGATTTCAATGCATATCCTGTCTAAATTCAATCAAGTTTACCGTAAATAAAGAAGATTTATTGAGTTAATGATATAGATATTGCAAACGATTGTAGAAACCTTTGCTTTGCATTTATTTTTTAAAGAAAATATCACATTTTATATTTCTTTTATTTTATCCAGTCACGTGCTGAAAGTTGCATTTCTTTAGATTTATTTTGCGATGATAATGTTTTTTATTTGAGCTTCCGGCATTCTTTTATTTTATCTAGTCATGTGCTAAAAAACTTGGTTAAAATATTTCTTTAAAAATTCGATAAAAATAGAAGCTTGAGTTTCACATTAAAACTCTGATACCATTAGAAGGCTAATTTTTTAATCTTTAAATTGATGTAAAAATCATGTTAATGCGATCATATTTTCGGAAGTTATAGCGGAAAAACGTCGAAATTTCGCTTAAATTTTAATTCATTCAAATTCAAATTCAAAATTCGAAAAAAGGGCTCCGAGGTGCACATTCCAGACCTCCAAGGTATACATGTACTGAATTTCTTAGCTGTAGGTCTAACGGTCTGGCCTGTAGAGCGCCAACACACACACACACACACACACACACACACATTGAGCTTTATTATAAGTATAGATTATTATTTTATTCTATTTTTTTATTTATTAATCTTTTATTATATTTTTGTTATTTGATTTTTTGGGCTTAGGTTTTTTTACATGTAACTCTTATTTTATACATTGCACACAAAGAACTTTTGCTTTAAAACAAAATAAAAAATAATATTTGATATTAATTTGATTTTTAATGTTTAAACATAGAAGTAAGTTACCTCTATGTGATAAACATACTTTAAAATTATCTTTGAAGTAGTATGATTACATTTTGAATGAAATAAAATTGGTTGTTTTATTTTCATAGGAAATAAAATAATTTCTTGAAAATGCAATTAATGAGATATTTTAAAGTTTAATAACTAAAATTTGCTTTACAATTTCATTCAGATAAATGAATTTAAAGATAAAAAATATTCTTAATTTAGCGGTAATTTTATTCGTATTATTTTAGTAGTTTCAAGTGCTGAACTTTTTAAATAATTTCATTTCATTTCTGCATTTACAACTTATAAAGTTGATGAAGATCCTTGTTTTTTCTTCCAAACATTCAGTCAAATGGAAAGTCTATGAAAATTTCCTGTCAAATGATAGAGCTCTATTTCTAAGAAATTTTTTAGCAAATCAGTGGGAGATATCAATCGAAACATTTTACATTCTCCCAAATATCACTCTAAGTCCTGTCCCTTCAAATGCATAAAATTTTTGAATCTAGTGCAGACTTTTTCTTTTCTAATTTCTTCCCATAAACCTTCCGTATTTCACTCTATAGTATAGAAAATCGAATATGAAATTTGGACGCTATTTCTTGAAACCACTGAAACCTATATTTGATAACACAGTGCAAAATTTTAACTATAAGTTCACACAACAAATTGTTGATGCCTCCAAATGCCTAGGCAGTTATCGGTTTATCCCTTTTTTATTTTGGAGTCGACTTTCACGGTATATCTTTTGAATTATCTATCGTCTGCTAATGCTGTTTTATTTTGGAGTCGGCTTTCACTGTATAGCTTTTGAATTATTTATCGTCTGCTGTTTTAGTTTTTTCAGTGGAAAGTGTTAATGCCATTTGAAAATAATGTTATTGATGGTTTTTAAAAATAAACCAAACTTGTTAAAATATTGTTTGTTCAATCATTAAAAATTGTTGTTTCAGTGACAATTCCAACCAATTAAAATAAGGTTATTAGAAGTTAAACTTAAAGTTATACATTGATTTCTAGAACATTCTTTGAATTCTTACGAATTGTCTTACTTTTATTAACCTGCTCTCCGAAACTGGACACGCACATTTTCTGTGAATGGATGTGAAGTACACGTCAAAATGGGATTCTGGGAATGTGAATGATTCTCATAATCTGACTGATATCTGTAAATGTATTATAATCTCTATGCATCACATTTCATTAATCTATCTCAAAGTAATTTTGAATTCACAGATAAGAAAAGTTCCATTTTTTTTGGATTGATAGAGTCTACAATGAGGCGATTCTTGAAATTTCAAGAATGAATTTCGTTACATTCAATATATATAATTCATTCATATAAAATTCATTCAGAGTTTTTAACATCCTCATCCATAATTAAAAACTTTCAAATTTTTAAAATTTATTTTAAATAATTTAGTACTTTAAAATTCATAAGAAAATTCTACAGCATTTCAGAATATCTCTGCAATTTCGAATGGAGATATGCTTGTAAATAATTCCAAATTTTAAAGAATTGTGAAAATTAAACATCCTACTAAAATATCACAGGTGTTTGAATTATTAATCATGTACAAACCAGAACGTATGCATTAATAGGTTTTGTGCTAAAAATACTTCAAATGTACATTAAACATAAGGATATAGAATCCCTTTTTATTTCAAACGATAAATGAAAGAACTAAAAATACATCAGTGATTCAAAATGTGAATACTTATAAAATCTATCTTCTTTTTCTAGAATATCTTCTTTTTTTAAAAGTTCCTTCAAATTGTAATACTAATTCTAGAAACTTCGTTAAAACGAACAGAATGAAAATGTTTATACAGGCAAATGAAATATATTAAGAACCTTAGCGTTGATAATTCCCTTATACTACATGCATTTAAATTGAATTC
>JAPMOQ010033143.1:170624-191898 GCA_026543055.1 Argiope trifasciata
ACTTCAATTTTAACAAACAAATTTTTATTTCACAAAAGCAGTCAATTAAACTTTTAGAAGCTCTAATATGTTAAAAAACGAAATCAAAATTTTTCTAAACATCAGATTTGAAACTGCACTCTGATAACAAAACTGAGATATTTTCCTCTGGGGCTATTTTTTTTACAAAACTATCCATTGATGCGAGGTTTTTATTTATATGTTGAAAATTTTGATTGAAATAAATGCATCGTAAACAATTTCCTACTTTTGGCACAATAAAAGTTTTTTAGAGCTTTCAGAAACACCTGTTCATACTTTAAAACGATGTTTTCTTAACAACAATCCTTATTTCTCTATGTTTATTTATTTTATATCTCTTGGGAAATATTATTTTTTAAATAATGGAATATTTTTTAAATTTAAAAAATGCTTCTGAATGCCTTTTTAGTTTACTTTAATTTTTTGTGGTTCTTTTTTAATTATTTCAATTGTTTTTCTTTTGACTTATGATATTGATAAGTGGTTAATAGGTATTTGTTCTTTCAAAACATTTTGTGATTCAACTACCTTAAGGTTTTCAGCTTCAAGTTATTGTACTTTGATTAGAAAAACGATGAAATAAAAAAAGTTATAAATTCTTTTTCCTTTAATTTAATAGTTTTTTATTCTCAAGAAATAATGAAAATATAGGTAGATAAATTAAATTTTAACTGACCCTTAACTGTGGAGGTGAAATTTCAGGACTTAACTGGAGAGTTGCGGTCTACGAGATCACATTTCATTTACACTCAAATGAAATTTTCTAATAAGTGTGTCAGTATAAAAAATTGCCAATATGTTTATCAGATTTTTTTTGATATACAGATATATTTTATAAATTTTTCAAAATATATTATTATTGAAAAAAGTAAATGCATTGGAGCATACACTTTCATCTCAAATCGCATCCTACAATAGGTTCTTGAGAACAAACTATGTTACCATATACTTTTTAAATCATTTTTCTAGTATATGGACTCAAACAACATAATGTAAAACTCAATACTTATATGCAAAAAGTGAAGTTATTGAGTGACTTTCTTAGCATGGCTTACTTGGACATTTTAAACCTACAAGTTAAGAACTAGTATAAAGAAGTATTTTCTGCCATCTGTAGGAAGAATTAGAACCCTACCCTTTCGTGTACTCACAAGGTTATCGAGAACCAACTATTATAGAACTAACTAACTACCAGAAGAATACCATCCTCAATTACAAGGATCTTCTTCGTGGGAATAAGATTGTAACTAAATATAATACTCAAGTACTATCTTCATTAATCCATCTATTGAATTTTTTGTAATTATTTATCAACAATGTATTTCCCACAATTAAATTTGGTTATTGGTGAAATATTAAATGCTTTTTTGTTTTACAATGTGACCATACACTGTTTTCAAATAATAGATATTACACCCACCCATCCAATTTCGCATATAATTAAGCATTTGTTAAGGATGTGTCCACATTACCACCGAAAGGGGCTGCATTAGCTTCTGAGAGAAAATATACTTGAACATAAGGACAGTAACCCTTTTTTACAGGGAGGTTCTTTAACACATCTCAAAGATAGAACACAGAACAATTACGCACGAACCAGAACGCTCAGATTACGAGGAAGTCGCGCTACCTTTAGTACAGTTCGCGGCATCCAAGCTTTTAATTTTAATACTTTTACATTTTTTTACTAGTTTCTGGGAAAAATTAGTTCTGAATAAAAACAGCTAGATTTATTCAAGGGGATTTTGTGATTAATATTTTACAATGTCGTAAATGAAACAATTAATAGAAACTAAACCAATTCATTCAAATTTTTATCGGGAATTTCAACATTTAATCATAATGTATCATTAATTAATATTAATAAAAATGGAATATGGGAAAGATTGATTTATATTAACAATAATGTTTGCCACATATTTTAACAGTTTTCAAGATACTGAGCAATTATTGTTACAAAACTTATTAAAAAGTTACATTTATAGAACTTTTTAAACAGTTACAGTTATAGAGCTTATTAAACAGTTGCAATTACAAAAGATAATTTACTAAACTGCTGATTAAACTTTCTGTTATTCACTGTTTTCACCCATTAGTGTATAATGCAAAATCATGATATAAGATTAATATATTTTGTCAAAAATTTATATTTCAATGTTTGTGGTAAAATCATAAATAATGAATTTGCTACGAAGCAAATATTTTCAAAAATATCAAAACCCTATTTTTTAATGGGTAATAGCAGATAGATAATTTTAGGCATAATTCAGAGAAATTTTATTGATCAATTTAATGAAATCCTTTGTAGGTTTTATTTTCTGAATATATAGAGCTTATATCTTCTTTAGATAAAATGCAACGCATTAGAGAAACAGATTAATCAACTCAAATTAGATCAAAACAGTTTTAGAGAATAGAGCACATATTTCGGATCCTTCACTTTAAAATAAATTATAATATCGAATTTACTGCTGTTATGCAAGAAACATTTATTTATCTAAATTATATTATTATTTTTATTTAATTCTAAATATTTCAGGAACTAGGATACCTAGTAAATTATACTTATTCTATAAGAAGATAACATAATTTAAAAAGTGGACTATTTCGAACCAATTTAACAAACATTCATCTAAGATATACTTAAAATATAAAATATTTAAAAATAATACAAAATTCTATTTGCTATGTACTAATATAACATCGAAAAGCATTAAATTCAGCAAACACATCACAAAAATCTTAAATAACTTATGAGTACATATATTGAAATTGACGTCATGTTAGCGACAGTATCAATACTCTTCATATGTTAATTAACGTCAACACATAATTATGATATGCCAAAATGCCAGCCTGATTACAAAATTAATGAGGTTAAGAAAAAAGAAAATTTCCCGACATCTGGTGTTAAATGATACTTTTGACATGCTCTCATTTATATTGAGATTTATGTACCTTCATTGTTGCAGTTCAGTTCTGCTTAGTGATACTAGCATCCATATTTTTTCCCTTTGTTTTTCCATCTTTTACCAGGATGAAAGGTACTATTTGAAAATAAACTTAATCGTAATCAAGACAGATGGGATTATTATTTGAATAAATCTCTTTTTATTTAGATATAAAATAACATCGTCCGCAGTTTGAAATGAGGCAATCGTGAAAGAAATACTTATTTAAACAAAGAAGAAATAAATCTGAAATAAAGCATTTTGAATATAATTAAGCAAAATATAATTTATTACTGGTTTTATTTCATTTATTAAATCTATTTAATCGGTTTTATTACATGAGATGGTAGCATCTGAAATTAGTTAGTATAATTTAATCATCTAGGAATTTCGATTTTATTTTCCATTTAATTTCTGACTATCAAAATAAGTGTTAAAGTTTTTAAAAATTCTTTTTGAATGAAAATATTAGTATATTTTATACTATTTGTAAATTCATCTAAGGTCAATAATGCACCAACAAACTATGAAATTAAGTTACAGAAAAATCACTGCCCTATGAGTTCAAATATTATGTATATATATTTCCAAGATCGATTTAATACAAAAATTAGATATACACCAAATATAACTATTACTCTCTTTTGCCATTACTCTCATATTTATGGTTTTACTAAAGATGAGCAAATTTTTAGCGGGATATGACATTTAATTAGTTAGTATTCGGGAAGTCTACATACCCCGATTTCATTTGCTTCTCATTTTTGAGCAGCCAAGAAACTTTTCCTAATTGAAACAATGTGATCCGTTATTCTTTCTAGCTTAAATAGGATCACTAATGAAACTGAATTACAAGAAACCCGCATCCACAATATAGAATTAACCTAATCTGTCAGAATTACTCCTTCAAGAAGATAGTTTGGTCAGTTAAATATATATTACTGAAGATAATGTGTCAAATGAAAAAGCAAAAAAGGATTTAATGAACTTCTAAAGCATCTGGAACTTTGTTAACATCTGAAATGGAAATTAATAGTTTATTTCATCGCTTTCATTCTCAATAAAGTTTGCAACACATACGACTTTTAAGTGCAGCATTTTCCATTAATAGAAACTATAAATATATCCAGTTAAATCTTTAAACTGTTCATTTTTCATAATCTGCTAATAAAGAAGAATGTGCTGATAGAGAAGGTAAAGTGGAGATAAAATCAAGAAGAGTCAACTTCATGCTTTTTTTATGTTCGAAGAACCATTTTATGATCTATTCCGAAGATCAAAGAGTGTTGAAACGAGAAACGTAAAAGAGACTGCTTCGAGTAATTCGAAACTTTCTTCTTTCACGTCCCAAGAGTTTTACGCTAAAGATAACGAATGAATGCGGGTCGTTTTACAGGTTTGTCACATCTTGTGAGCCTTAATTATTTATTGCACTGTTACACACATTTGCACGTCTTACAAAGCTGACAGTTATTTAAACAATAAAATAAAGTAAGTAATTTTTATTTTGTGATAAATTACATAATAAAATTAATTTTTCTGTTGGAATAATGAAATAAAAAAAATTAGTTAATTTTCCATACTATTTAATTAAAATTATTTAAAGTCATAAGATTTTTTCACTGAAGGAAATGAAATAGTGAAATAATAATTAATAATAAATGTATAGTGAAGGAATAAAGTACAGTGAAAATGAACTCTATAAACCAGCAGTTGTGAAATTTGGCTTCCACAATAATTAATGCATTAATTGAGCTTGTGTAAATAATAAGAAGTGATTCATCTTTTGAATTACGCTTTATTATTTTTGTGCTATCTACGATAAACTAGTCGGTTTTATTCACAACATATTCAATAATTTAATAAATTCATATTTATTCACAACATATTTACCGTACTTCTGACTAATGTTACAAAACGACTTTAGAAGTAATTTTTTGGAATAATATAGATTACTGAAAGAGTGGAATAAGAAAATAAGTCTTCGATATGTATGAAAGGTTGGATTTTTTAATAATAATTGCATACTTATGATCCAGTTCACGACTTGAGACATTTTAAACTTTTTCGGTAAATATCTGCATAGCTTGTACTTCCAAAGTCAATTCATCCCATATATAGACATAAAACCAATCAAATATCGGTAGCCATTCAGTGTACTATTTTAGTACTAAATTGACTTTCCTTATGTAGCATATTTATTAATCACATTTGTCATACAATCCAACTACTTTTTTAGAAAACATTTTCTTTGAACTTTACTATTTTTAGATTGCATAACCATCCAAAATGCCTTATAATATATTTAGCATATTATCTTGCAACATATATTTCTAACATAATACGTTACATGAAAATATAATGAAATTTTATTAGGTTTCAACAAATAAGGGCCTTTCCTTAAAAAATAATGCTTCAAATACTGTAGATATTGTTTGTTTGTTTGGATTATTCTGATGGAAGAGCCAGGATGTTGACCATGCCGCACTCAACAACAGATGAAATTATATCATTTTAAAGAAGCCATTGATTAGAAACTCTAAAGAAACATATGAGGAGAAACTCCATAACGTAATAAAGATATATATAAAGGGGTAAAACTTTAAGGACTTTTAAAAATGAAGAAGAGTTGAACATGAGATATCTTATGAACTTCCTTTATAAAGAATGGTCTTTTATAATTCTTAAAGTAATCTGTTCGAAAATTCATGCTTCCTTCTAAATTAAAGGGACATTCGTCTGCTCTAATTACATTTATCAAAAAGGAACGAGGTGATTTTATCGAAATCGGGGTCCAAGTATAAAATTTTTAAGCGTTCGACCGTTTTGCTGTTCTTGGAATCGTAATAACAGTCCATTGAATTAATTAACAAACGTTGTATAGTGAATGATTGGAATGAAATATTTTCTATATTATGTTGCTATCAGAATGTTGAGCTCTGACTGAACTGAATAATACTAACCTTTTTTCATTTGCCAGAGATAATATTAAAACTAAATGCTTTTTACTTATACAAAATTAAAAATTCAACTTAAAACCTACATATTTTATTTTGTTTCGTGTCCTAGTGGTCAGTAATAAAATAAAAAATAAAAATATTTTTTTTTGCATTTTTCTTCAAAAAATGTGTAAGGGAAGCGCTTAAAACCCTCAAAAATACTAATAATTGCAAATCAAGTTATATTGGGCTCTTATTTAAATATTTCATAATATTTTTTAATATGAATAAGTTCCGCCATATTGAATTAATTTCTGCGTGCGAATGTTTGGTTCGATAGATGACCAAAAGACAAGGTTTACTTGTATGTTAGAATTCTCGCTCTAGACTTCAGCATTATATATATATATATAAACTCTCTTTCAATCGAGAATAGAATTCAAGCAAAAAATATCTAAAATAAAAGAAAAGTAACTGATGATTTTACAATATTAGGGTGTAAACGAGAGGAACTGAAAATATTATTTTAAAATTTTATAAATAAAAAAAATATTTGCTGTATTGAAATAAATTTCTTTTACATAAATACTAATTTATTTAAAAAATGTTGATAGCTAAATTCCTTTAATTAATAATACCTAATATCATCATTTATAAGCAGTAAGTAAACAATAGAAAATCCAAAAAAAGCAAACTCACCCTATGAAATAATGAAGCATTCTCATTATTTCATGGGGCAGTTTCAATTATCTTCATTTCTATTATATTTTTGTTGTTGTTTATTCTTTTTAACCCGCCTTCTCTGCGGAAATGGAATGTAGTTGAGTAGGGCGGAACATTAGGTGAAATAAAACATTACACAACAAGTTTCTGTCTCTCAAATGCAATTTGAAAGAGTCACGCAAATGTCCAATCACGTGAAACCATTTGTTCCTCTTTTCAATGATGGATTTAGTTAATTAGCGAATGATGTTTTCATGTTCTTGCTCATGCCTTGAAACACTTTATTAGAGATATTAGTTGAAGTTTCATATAAAAAGTATAATTAATATATATTCTGAACATAATTCTCTCATGTGAAAATTGTGTGTGTGTACATGAAAGCAGTGAAGAGGGTTGTTAGATGAAATGACTTCTTATATGAATATATGTATCCTTAAATCGTAAATACTTTTGAAAACATCCAAATTTAATAAAATAGCATGGAAATCACTAAGTCATTTTACCCTACATAAACTTGAGAACGGCAAAAACTACAGCCACAAATTTGATGCCTAAATATGGTATAACGACCGACAAAATCGACTACCGAATCATCAAGAAAAAATCAAAATAATTAGAGTATACATTCTGAATATGGTACAAAGTAAGGGAAATACTCAATAAGGGATTCAGAGATTACCCCAATGACTTCTCCACAAATTATAAATCTTGCTCTACATTAACTTAAGAACTGCGAAAACTACAGCCATGAGCTTGATGTCTAACTGGGTTTTTCCCGCTGGTATGGTGTGGAGAGGGGAGGGGGGGTGCCAGTTCAGGTGTCGTCCTCGTCATCTGACCATGGTTCAAAATCACGAGGTCCGTCCCAATATAGCCCTCGTGTTGCTTTAAACGGGACGTTAATATAACTAAACCAAACCTAACTGGGTTTTAGTGACCTACGAGAACGACTACAGTGCCATCTAGTGCTAATTCAATCATATTATAAAGTAAAGGAAAAAAGGAATTACAGATTTAGAGAGTGAGTCTCATTTATTTCCTGCAATTTAATTTATTTTCCCGTATGTTGCACCATTTTCAAATCAAAGACGTTATTTCAACTGCTTATATAGATGACGTTGTAACCGATCTCCAGTTGTAGCGCGTGATCAATATTTTATATCTAAACATAAAGCGTTTTGTTGTTGCAGTTTTCGCCAATCTTAATGTAATACAGGATAGAAGAATTTTAGAGGCGATCTTGTATACGATATTGTAATATGACTGCTAATATACCATAATATCATGTATTTGGAGATATTTTTGTGATTCTGACTAAGCTGATAATCGCTTAAAGAATAGCGTTAACTTTTAACTGGGGAGGTGAAATTTTAGGATATAACTGGGGAGTGCGGTCTAAGAGACCATGTTTTATTTACACTCAAATTAATTTTCTGATGAATGTAATAATATGAAAAATTCCGAATATATTTTGCAGATATTTTTCGTGATATGTACGTGTTTCGCGTTCAGTACTTACGTTTTAGAAATTTTTCAAAATATATTATAAATGAAAAATAAAAATACTTTGGAACATACATTTTCTTCTCAAATTACATATTACAACAAATAATATTCTTGAAAAAATATATTACTTTATACTTTTTAAGTCATTTTTATTTTTCCAGTGTATAAAAATATATAGAAAACAAGGTATCAACAATTATATGAAAAAAATGACAAAGGGTATAATTGGTCCTTTTTTATTGGCTTGTGTGACTTTCAAAGCATGGTTTTCTTGGGCGTTTTAAACATACTGGTTAAGAACTAGTATAAAAATCAACCAATAAACTCTGTATATATTTCTCTTGGTATACTAATATAATTTATAATTGTTTTCAAAATACAGTATCACTAGAAAAATTAATTATGTTTAAGCATACGTATCAGAATCAGTTGAATGCAAACTTTCATCCAAAAGCTCTTCTGTACAATTATCCTTATCTGTCAAATCACTTTTTTCTTCATTTAAAAGTGTCTGGAGCATTGCTTCATAATGGATCAGTAAATTGGAAGATATTTCGAGGCCTAAGTTTTAGTGCCATCTGCTAAGCCTTGTTTAGCATTGGGATATTAACAGGAGTGCGGTCTTAGAGACTATTTTAAAAGAAATAATTGAATTATTTTAAAAAGCATCCGCTGAAACCAGTTGAAAAAGTGCGCGTCTATTAAAGGTCACAAAGCAGGAAGCTACAAGGTCAATCTATTCAACTGAGCTAAAAATAAAGTAGGGGTGGCAGAAAGTCCATCTTTAGTGGTCTCACAGCCCGCCGTCCTCAGCTGAGAATCAAACCAAATAGTTGATAGTTGCTAGCAAAAAATAAACCATTCATAGCTATTATAATTACTCCGAATACATAAAGAAGTCAAGTATTTAACGGATTTCCATTCGAATTAAAATGAGAAAATATTCCCAAAATAAAATGTGCCATATTATTAGATAATTAAAACAATAGTAAAACAGTTAAGTGGTTAAAATAAATTTTAGAAGATATTTTTATTTATTATATCCTTTTATTAACCTAACCTTTAATTTATTTATATATTTTGGTAAAAAACGGTAATTGAAATGAGATTACTTTTCAACGAGCTTGATAAGCCTAAATGCCTTGAAAGTGCTCCTTTTTATAGAACTAAAGAAAAAAGTGCAGATCTCAAAAGATAGCTCTACAAAATAATTATCTAAGAGAGTTACCCATATTCCCGTACTTCTTCATTTAAAGAGTGACGTACAGGTTCCTTAAATAAGATTTGCCAATGCTTGTAAAGTATTCTACATTATAAATTGAGGAAAAAGTAAAATGGGAGAGAAAAATTACAAAGAATATAATAAAAAGTACAACCAGTTAAAATTTAAAAGAAGAACTAGAGTTTAAAGCCATCAATTTTCTTCTCTTGGATGAATAGAAAGTCTCAGAATCCTTGAATTTGGTTCCAAGTCATCTGAGAGACTTAACATTGATAAAGCCAGCTTTACTTTTTCGACGGGTAGAATTACAGTGCTTTTGTGAAATCTATTGGATCGTTTCCTTTAAATTTAGATGTTTCGGGATTTTCTTTTTTACAGAGCAAACTGGTTAAGTTCAAAAGTATATTCATTTTTAAATGTAGTGAAGGAAATGACATGCCTAATTTTTTCTTGTAGACTGAATTATAAATTTTGAAATTATGCGGCTAGATCTATATATATAATAGCTGGAAAATGGTGCTGTTCATTTATTTATTTTTATAAAATCGGGATCGTACGAAGAAATTATTGGAACTGATTACTTTAGAATAATTTTAAATCTTACATCTTACGGTACATATGAATTGGTCAGTTAAATAAAAAAAAATATGAATGCGCTTAGTTAAAATCATTGAATTATTAGGGAAAAATAAATCATGAATTCTCAAACATGTTATTAGAAACCGTTTACCATATTACAGCATTCATTTTAAAGTTTATATATCATTATTTACACTTTTGAACTTAATTTTACCACGCAGGGTTCCAGACTCGATTCCACAGAAGAACCGTCGTGTAAGGGGATCTCTTGCATGTTAAATATGTCAGGCCAAACGTCCTCCCTCTGGTGTGGTGCGGAAAAGTGGGTCCCAACTCAGGTGTCGTACTCATCATCTGATTTTGGTTTAAAATTACGAGGTCAGTCCTGAAATAGTCCTAGTGTTTCTTTACAACGGAACGTAAATATAACTAAACTCTCACTCGATTATGAGCTTGCATTACTTTGATATTTCCTGTGAACAACTACCGAATATTCTAGAAGAAACATGGGAACTCGAACATGGAAACATGGGAACTATATCTCGAGTATGTATCTTGATACATACTCGAGATATATAGAGGATTTGAAAAATTTCATTTTTGTTGCAATATTTTTAAAATTCCTGTCGGAGCTTTTTTCCTAAGCTATACTGATCATTGACCTGGTATCCATTCAGACGGCAGTAAAAATATTTGTAAAACTATAAAACTAACTGCGAATCAGAAATATTGCGAATAGAAGCAATATTTCTGACTAATAGCTTTCGTAAGACTAATATTATCAGATAGTGGCTAATATTTAAGTGCTTATTTGAACTATTTAGTATTCCAACAGATAATTAAAATAAATCCTTTTCTTTAATAATTTGCTTATTCATAATTTTTTTGTATTATTAAAATTCGCTGAACAGAATGCTGAACGAATTTTTTGGGAAGTCGTTTTTCAAAAGATGGATATTTATTTGATTTATCACTAAATTGCAATTTCTGCGGATTTTCTTTAGAATTTTTTTCATAAATGCTGCAATATGTTATTTCAGTACACAGTATTTGGACGAGCAAAGAAAACTATGCAAAAAGTTCATTGAAGTTATGTTATATTTATTAAAGTAAATGATTTTTTTAAATTTTAAATAATTTTTATTGCATAAAAAATAGATAAATTTTAAATAGGAAATAAATTTTTATGAATGAATTTTTTTGGATGGATGGGTGGGAGAGCTTTTGTTAAATTTCTGCCTTTGTTAAAAAACATTTCAAAACAAGAAAGGCAATATATGATCCACCTACGAGTATTTAAAAAAAATTCCTGTTTAAGGATTATTTTTAAAAATATTTTTTTACCACGGAATGGCAACACCGGAAGATATAACATCGTTTCTTTTATTACAGTCAAAGACTTGTTGCCGTTTTATATTTCGAAGCGCAATTTCAAAGTATATTTATTGAGTCTGGGAGGATTGTGAGTTAGAGATCGAAAGATCGGAGGTCACGAAAAGTGGTAAGGGATCAGATACCTACATAGCTTTATCAAAAGCGCATATATCTACGTGGAATGGATAAAATAAATCTCACCGTGATATTGAGTTTTCTGTTTCGGTGACATATATTATTTCTTCAGTTTCCTTTTCTATGCCTGGAGTCAGAAGTGACTTTGTAAATATCTTCCAGCTTCTTCCAGATATCAAGTGAGCATTATTTATTATTTTCGCATTTCCGAAACTTTTACTTTTATACATGTTTAAAACGTGTTCTACAGTTCTGCATATTCTCAGCTTTGCTTTATTTTTTCAGACTCACTCACCTTTAAGGTTCGAAAGATATTGCGCTTTCGTTTCTCTTCAACAGATTCTTCTCGTTTACGATTCAGTGAAAAAAACAAATGCTTTTCGGGAAAAAACAACTGCCGCTTTCACTCTAACGCTATTTGCATTTCAAAGCTGTTTACACTCATGAAAAAAACATGCGTGCTATGAAAACACTTACATATTTGATGCCTTTCTTTGCAAGTGACAATTGTAATTTATTTTCTACGTAAGAACTCTGAAGACGTTCAAGGAATTTAATTTAAAAAGAATTCTTAAATACAACAATCAGATGATTGCTTTGTTATTCAATGTTTGACTTCGAAAGAATTTTATTGTTTTGAAATTAATTTTAAAATAAATAATGATGGAAATCATGTTAAAATTTCAAATTCTAATTTTTTAATCAAACTATCGATTTATAAGAATACCAGCGGGTGACCGAGCACCGCTCGGAGAAAACAGGTATCGAAGCTAACTCGAAGATTTAAATTTTCAATTGTGATTTATCAAAACAATACATGCCATAAGAAAATTTGTGAAACCATTGGTGAAAAGATAACTGGTTAAAGTGCACCATTGTAAATTATTCTAAACAAAGTTAGAGTTTGGAAAGGGAACTATTCTATACAAAGGTAAAGTAAAGGTAAAGATTGAAGTGTGTTGAAGTTCAATATTTTTGACAAATTTATTTAGAAAAACCAAACATATATACATACATAAGAAACATATTATAAACCTATAACAGCATAAACATAAAACTTTATTAGTTCGCCATATTGGCTATAGATGGCAGCACGTTACCGCTTGAAAATTTAAGTAGCCATTATGGCGAACTAATAAAGTTTGAAAATATCCTATCTGTAACTCCGAACTGCTCGACCGTAGCGCTTCAAAACCGGCGCCAATCGATTCCTCGTGGCCAAAAACCTCAGACCCCCAAGTTTACCGGAGTTTATTAATTCTGGGGCGATTTTCGACTTGACAACCATTCCTCGTATTATAGTATTAGATTAGTAACTATTTACATTATTAGTAATTATTATCTATATATAGAATGAAATGAAGTCTATTGAAATCACATGTATGTTTGAAAGGGAAAACTCGAGAAATACTGAATGATATTGGAGATATTTGTATCATTTAGTAAGGAATTTATTGAAGAAGATTTTAGAATATCGATGTCATGAAAAAATAAAAAAGGGTTTTATAAATGTGATTTTAATTATTTTTCTTTCTACGATTTGCTTTTGAGTCAAACAGCAGTATCTGGGCTTTGCACTTATCTGCGCAGGGGCAAAAACCTTCTATTGCACATGTGCAAATAACATGAATTGTAATATGCATATGTGATACATTTCTTTGTTTATGCCAGATTTTAAATAGCGATTCAAAGCTGATTATACACAAGAATGTTAACTGATAATTGATATACTTGTACGGCATTTATTGGGGTAGGTATGAGCATATCATGTTAACTTATTTAAAAATCTAATTATTTCTTAATGTGTGCTATAAAATTGTTTTATACCTATTTTTGATGATTTTTAAATTTATTTTTATGTTAGCTTGATGTTGTGTGACATGCTCATGTCATATCGAGTGGAGGTTAGACTTAAGTTTAAAGATAACTTTTTTCCGTTTGGAATGTTATTCCACGGGCAACGCTTTCATAAATTTATAGATTTATAATATTATTAGTTATTATTTATATAATTAATTTACTTTTAGTTTTTTAATTAGTATAGTTTCGATCAAATTTATAATCTATTTATAATAATTTATGTCGATTTATGAGATTATTCGTACTTATTTAGATAATTGATAATAAATGAATTATAATTATTATTATTAATAGTAATACAATTATTTCATATGAATTTATTCATTTTTAGATTTTTATCCTTGAAAGAAATTAATTGAATGGAAATCTTGTGGGATAGCCATTATAATTGAATTCAATTACGACATAACTTAAAAAATAAATAAAATTTGGTACACAAGATTAGTAAATAAACTATAGATATGATTAATAATTGAATTAGTATTCGTACCGAACTCAAATTTTCTGTATAGAACCTATGCAACTTGTAAATGAAATGATATAACTCGATCATTTTTTAATATTTATAACTCAAAATGTACACATACTTTAGATAAGATTAAATATTTTTGAATATATATTTCTAATAACAATAGAAAAGCAAGAGACAATTTATATATTTTTTTAGAAACTTTGATCTAAAGTATCGAACGAAAATCTAAAATTCGATATTTTGGGTATAAGTAGTTAAAAATGCACAGGTATTCCATGTAGGATTAGTTATCTATTAGAACAAAAATTTCTAATACAAATGGAATAACCATAGATATATTTTTAATTTTTTTTCAGAGACCAGTATTTTATTACATTAATTCTTTTTTCATATTTTAAACATCTTGGAGATTTAGCTGGTCTGTTTTGCTCAGTTAGATATTCATTAGCAGAATTCGATATCGATTTATTTGATTTTTAATATTTCATAAAACTTTCGATTGTTAAAACTTCTCATAAACAAAGTAAATTATATCCAATCGATATGATAATATAAATTTTAATAATGCAAAATCTCAAATTGAAAGAATAAATGATAGAAATTAATCAATGTACAAGGAGACGGGAGTCAAAATGGCTTTGCATTGTTTATTAGCTCTGATTATTACGTTGCATTTTGTCCTTGAATGCAATCATCTCCTCAGTAACCAAGTTGTCCTTTCAGTAGCATGTTAAAAAAACATAAGTATAAATACTTTCGCATAACCATTATTTTTTTACAAAATTTTTGTTGTTATTTGCGGAATCATGGATTCCACATCTCTGAAACTGTTTTAATTTGAATATTTAAAAAAGAATAAAGAAATATTCTTAAAATATTTTTTATAATATTGTATTCTTAATTTTTGTTTGATAAAATCTAACTTTTACTAACATTTTTATTATTCTTTAATGCATTCTTTTACTAACACTATTTAATAATAGAATTCTGATATATATAAATGAAGTAAATACTCATTAAAATATTTTTTAGATTTTTTATAACATTTTTGCAGTATTTAATATTCTAGCAATTAAGGCTTTTATTATTAAATTTTTCATATTTCTAATAAATACCTGATTTCTGGAATTAATAGTGTTTTCAAAATAAATTTCAATCTATAATAGGCACAAAATAAATAAAAATAACAATGGGTTCATTTTGGTTCTGGACGCGTGAGGAAATTCATGCCTCAAGTTATCCACAAATTGTAATTTGGAACTATCAAAATGCCATTTATTTTAATAATTTATTTCGAATGCTAATCTTTCTAATCGAAATGGATAGTTCTTAAATATCATCGGTGTAATTTAAAAAAACACCCTCAGAACATTTGTATTTAAAAAGAACAAAACAACAGAAAACACAAAAAACACTGAAAGAGGAGGTATAATTTTCGCAATCGAAAAAAATCGTTTTTTTTAAAGGGTGAATCTCAAAGTTTTTATTTCCCTGAAGAACTCGGAATTCCAAGCCGCTCTATCTATCCTATTGGGGAAAAACTGTTCGATTTGAACTCTTGATTTTTTTTGTAACTACTCTCTTACAGGAAAGCATTGCTTCCTCTCTTTTTTTATTTCATCTTTCCTGTAGAACATCTCATGATCAAAAAGGCAAATGTTATTTTTTCCCCCAAAAGTGTTTCGCAATTCAGATATAAATATCTGATAAAATGGGAAGAAATATTTCTATTAGGGAACGAAATAGTAAAATGATTTATCTTTTTTTTTCTTATTCTGCTCTTTTTATTATTTGTTTACATGAATTTAAGGTACTTCTCCGTTATACGAGCACAGTGAAAAAAATCGCCAAAAAGTCATCAAATAATCGTTTATCTGAAAAATCGAAAAATTACAAAAAGTCGTCAAAAACTTTCGATTATTATTATGTTGCTTCTTTTGTCATTTTCTTCACTTGGTGACATTGTTCAGGTTTTGTTCACATTGGCAACATTTGTTTTGTCATTCTCTTCTCTTGGTGTCTTGACTCGTGTTTGGCTTACATTGGCTGCATCTTGCGTCTGTTAAAAGGAAAAATACTTTCTCATATAATAACTGAAGCATTTCACAATAGATTTGGAAAATTTCATTTTAATTAAAGTTTTTTTTATTATTCATCGATTTTATATCCTAAGTTTTGAAAATATTTGTTATAATTCTTCTGTCCAGCTATAGTGTAAAAAAATGGCCTAAATTACATCCTCATCTACGTAACTGTAATATTCAACATAAGGATCAACATAAGTTCTCAAAAGGAAAATCAAGATCACATAACTCATGCAGATGTTACAGGTTAATTATTCTGCAGTGTTTGGTTATATGTTTATTCATGTTTTATAGATGTCTTCAGTTTTATTTATAACTTTTTTCCTTCTCTTTTTAGTAAGTAATTTCATTTCTATGTAAGTTGAACAAATTGTCACGATTTGTTTTTATGTATTCTTGTTCCTTTCATTTAATTAAAACCTCGACAAAACATTAAATTTAGCCATGTAGGATTTGACACTGATTCGTTTTTATTTTGAGAATCTTGGATGATTCGACGTTTTTTCTTTTCTTTTTTTTTCCTTCTATCTTGTGTTCATCCAACTGATTAGATAACTCCGTGCTGTAGTCACCGGAGATGAAGAATTATATCAATTCTAATTATAGTAATAACTAACTTGAGTTAAGAGAAGAAATTGAGAACGTCAATTATAGTTGTTCGGTAGATATCCTAATCTTAATCTGTTAAGAGATATTTAACAGACGATTCCTTTCAGACATTTTATGACTGTTGCAGTTTTTATTTCAGTTGATATATTATTAAAAAGTAAAAACAAATGATTTTTTCTCTGATAAACATATTTTATTAATATTAAGAATTTAAGATGCTCTGAAAGCTAAAGAAAGCTATATATATTGTTTGAAGCTTAAGAAAACTGGTAGTTTTCTTGAAAGAATGCAAAAATGGAACAAGCAAGTTAGGGCTCAAAGAATTGGATGATATTTTCTTTGGATATTTTATTCATACATATTTTCATCTACAGAATGTAAGCCCTTTCAAGGGAGTTTAAGCCTCTTTTATTGTTTTTATCAAGATAAATAGGTTTACGTTTTCATATAACTCTGACATTTTTCATTTCAGGGTAATTGAGTAAACATTTTCAGTTTAATAGAAACCAAATTCTTATACTATATTTGCAATGATTTACTATGCTATAGAGTATAATTTGAAATCGTGGAACGTGGTAGCATTTTATTCATTCGATTGCATATAATTTCTTCAGGCATGATATTTACATAAATATATTCGCTTACAAAAATCGGTGGTTGTTCATGTATTGGAACAATAATTTAGAAAAAAAGATGACGAGGAATAGAAAAGATAGCAGCCATAGAATAATTGAGACTTTTCCAAAAAGAAAGAATGCTGCTGAGAGAGAGGAAATAACTTATCCCAAATCGCTTATGTCCAATATTTAGACAAATATACATATATTTGCCAATAATGTTGGAGTTATCACAATGAAAACATATGAATCTAATATTTACTGGACTAGAAAATTTGATGCTACTGAGAAAAATGTTGTATGAACAGGTTTGAGGAGCGCATATGCTGTTGAAAAAGATTATAATTTGGTGGTGAACGATCAGAGGAGTAATTGGAGTATTCTCTGTGCATGAATTTTAGTTTATTTATATGGATTTGGAAATAGTATGTAATCCTGCACTGAGGTCGTGCAGTCTGTGAGACCTCTAGAGATGGACTTTTGATTACCCCTATCCTATTTTTAGCTCAATTGAACGGATTGACCCTGTAGATTCCTGTTTTTCGACCTTCAATACACGTTCACTTATTCTATCGGTTTCCGTGGATACTTTAAAAAATAATTCAGTTATTTCTTTAAGCGTGGCATCTATGACCACACCTTAGTGTCCCAATGATAAACATGGCTTAACAGATGGCGCTCAAACTTAGGCCTCGAAATATTATCCAATTTACTGATTCTATTATGTAGCAGAGCTGCGGACACTTTTAAGTGAAGAAAAAAGTAATTCTAGTGATAAGGATAACTATACAGAAGAGTTTTTGGATAAAAGTTCGCTTTCAACCGGTTCTATAAGTCATAATTAATTTTTCTAGTGATAAGGCATTCTGAAAAATTTATCAAATATATTAACTAAAACTGCACCTCCATGTTAGTGCCCAATGCTATACAAGGCTTAGCAGATATCGTTAAAATTTAGACCTCAAGATATTATCCAACTGACTGATTCTATTATGAAGCAGTGCTCCAGACACTTTTAAATGAATCAGGAAGGGATTTTAGTGATAAGGATAATCGCACAGATGAGTTTTTAGATGAAAGTTCATCTTATTTTGATATGTATGTTCAAACGTAATTAATGTTTCTAGTGATAATATATTTTAAAAAAATTATAAATTATATTAGCAAAACAAGATAAATATATACAGAATTTACAGGTTGATTTGTATGCTAGTTCTTAATCTGTATGTTTAAAATGCGCAAAAAAACCATGCTATGAAAATCACACAAGCTGATAAAAAAAGCTCCAATTTTACACATTATCAATTTTTTAAATTTATTTTTCATATAATTGCAGATTTTTACATTATATTGTTTTCTATATAGCTCCTATTTTCTGTAAAAATGAATATGATTTAAGAAGTAAAAAGTGAAATATTTTTTCCAAGAATATTGATTTTAATAACATATTATTTTAGAAGAAAATGTATGTTGCAACACATCTACTGTTTTCAATCTTAATATATTTTGGAAAATTTTGGAAACATATCTGTATATCAAGAAAAATCTGCATTGGTAATTTTTCATACTAATACATTTATTAGAAAATTTTATTTCAGTGTAAATGAAATGCGGCCATTTGTAGGCCGTAGGTAGGCCGCCACTTGTAGGCCGCACCTACCCAGTTAAGTCCTAAAATTTCGTCTTCCTAGTTAGGAGTTAATGAGTTCTATAGAGCACTATTATGCATTCATAGAAAATAAATATTCCTAAAACTAGTACAATAATTAATTTTTTTAAAACATACTATATGTATATAATTTTCTCTGAAGTACATTATTTAGAATTATATAGTTAAATAAAAATCTGGTTTTACATTTTCACTCTAATAAATCGGTTTGAAGACACAAAGTTAATTTGATTTTTTCAAAACAGTCAAATCAAAAAACCAAGCTATGCACCTTACACCTCAAGATTTCAGTAATGCCTGTTAAAGAGATGTGATATTTTTATCTCGAAAATGCTACGCATCATTGATTGAAGAAAGTGTTCAGAAAATTGGTATGTAATGTATTATAATTGTAATTTTATATGAGAGAAAAGCAGCCTTTTAGAGTTATCTTTTATTACATTTTCTGACATGCTTCTTATTAGAGCCATATCTCATGAAGAAAAATAGTCGAAAACCACCATGGGAAGGCATAGCATTGATGATTGAAAAATTTAATTGAAAAGCTCAAATGAAGATGACGCACATTCGCTTGTACAAACCCTTTATACAGGGAAGATCATTCACACATCTCGTCGATAGAACACAAGGAAAGAACACAAACATGACCAGACCAGGACTAGAACCCGAGGCGCCTAGATCACTAGGAAGAAGCACTACCCCTAAGCCAGAACGCAGCCTGCAGGACAGCAGTTCCATTAACATTCAGTTTTAAAGCAATAATAGATATATTTTGACACGGCCTCGGAAATTTGAATCGTGATCGGATGATAAGGACTACACTTGAGCAGGTGGATGTCGTGGTGGCCTGGTGGTATAGTCTCGACTTGGGAACCGGAGGGTTACAGATTTGAGATCCGATTCAACCGAAGAACCGCCGTGTAAGCAGGTTTGGTGCATGTTAAATCCATCGGGGTCAAATGTACTCCTGCTCTTGTGGTGTGGAATTTTTGAGAGGGGGGTGCCAGCTCAGATTTCATCTTCGTCATCTGAACGTTGTTCAAAATTACGTGTTCAAAATAGCTCATCTCGAAATAGCCCTAGTGTTGATTGAATACGGAACTTTAATATAATTACAATTAAACCTGAGCACGTAATTGCAATATAAGATTCTGCACGTTCTTTGGGGGATTATTTGGTTCCTACGAATTTCACGCGCACCAGGCACGCTTACATTACTGCTCCTACGCTTATATATCATTCCGCATTGTATTATATATATTTTAAGTTGTGCAAATAACTATTCTAGCCTCAGTCTTCTAATGGAACAATATTTTAGCCCTTTTTAAATTAAAAAAAACTTTAAAAAAATAAACTAAATTAATATACATAACATTTATTAAAAATTAAAAAGACTCATGTCATCTCATTAATAGAAGTATCCTAAGAAATATATTACCATCCACGAACATTATCATTTTAATAATGCACTTAACTATTGTTTTATTCAACACAAGAATACCAACACTAATTGATACCGAGGCTTTGGAACTACACACCTTTGTTTTTACCTTATTTAATCTAAACTAAGAAATATAAAAATTTGATTAATCGATAGTGTTGCTGCTATCTCCAAACCTTATTCATATGCAAATACATCCAAAGCAGTTCCAAAGATTTCGCATGAGCTCAAAGAAATAAGAAAAACAAGTTCCCAATGCTCAACTTTACGCTCATTAGCGGCACAATCTGCTGGAAATGCAGCCTTTGCCCCCAGACGAATCATTAAATAACTCAATCCAGTTCCGGAAGTACTTCATGCATTAAACATAACCTTAATTCTTCAGGCGTGTGATATCTGACCCAAACTGAATCGAATTTTTTAGAATGCAAAGGTTAATTCGAGGTTGAATTCTCGAATCAGGGCGTGTCGACACGAGACTTTGATTGATATTTATTTGAATAGAAATTTCAGCCATGCGAATAACATTTTGCTTTCTAGGAATGAAAATGGAGATGTTAGTTGTCATATTTGCACAACATTCGTAAGAGTAAAAAAAAATTTATGCTTTAGAAGAAAAAGTTCGATTTTATTCGTTAAGGATAGAAGTTTGTATTGCTGCAATTACATTATTATTCTTCAGTTTAAGAAGAATATCTGTTATGTATATAGGTATATGTAATAATATTTTAAAATTTAAATTAAACCCAACTTAATTTCCAAATTTATATCTTAATGCAGCCCATATTAACTTCATTCTAAAAATGTTATCATATTTCCTGATCCAATTCCACTTTTTTATTTATATAATTAATCTCACAAGAGTTCTAAAATTAATGAAATAGGCAATTCCCACACTCTGAGAGAAGGGATAAAAATCTGTAAACTAAACAAATTCTTTTAAAAGATGCCTATCTCAAATATATCAAAATCTATAAATATCTATACATCAGTTATCTCAAATATATCAAAATCTATAAATATCTATATATCAGTATTTCAAGTATATCAAAATCTATAAATATCTATGTAT
>JAPMOQ010033143.1:191908-216855 GCA_026543055.1 Argiope trifasciata
CTATAAATATCTATGTATCAAATATATCAAAATCTATAAATATCTATATATCAAATATCTCAAATATATACCAAAATCTCTAAATATCTATATATCATATCTCTAAATATCGTACAAACATCTATAAATAGATATAGTAAATCTTCTACTTTTTCAAAGCAGATTTGTAAGAAAATGTCAATCTATAACATATTTGTTTAAGGATTTTCGAATTTCGTCGTTTTGTTTTAATATTGTTACATCAGTGTAAATGTTCAGTTTCAAAAATTGAAATTAGTTATGGTTAAAATGACTTAATTGTTAAAATATTTATTACTTCCAATACTTATTAACATTTTAAGATTTCGTGTAATTTTTATGTATGCTTCAGAAATTAACGAATTAACGAAACGAAACGAAACAAAGCAAAAGTAATTCAACCTGCTTCACTTATTATTTTAAACTATATTTAGATTAATGCCAAAATGAATGAAAGGATATTTCTCTTAGGTTGAAATAGAAAATATTTTTTCTCAAAAATGTTATCAAAAGCGAATGAATTTTTTAAATAATATAAAAATTAAATTATTTTATTTCCTCCGCAAAACACTACATTCCATGAAAATAACAGCTATAATGTCATAGTTCTAAGTCAATCTTTTGAAAACGAATTTGCTGTCAAAGAAGCATACTTAATAACTATGCAATACTGGTAAAAGCAGGTCAACCTTTTAAAAATGAATCTGCTTTCAAAGCATAATAATCTATACTTATAATAAAGCTCAATGTGTGTGTGTGTGCGTGTGTATTGGCGCTTTACAGGCCAGACCGTTGGACCTACAGCTACTAAATTTGGTACATGTATACCTTGGAGGTCGGGAATGTGCACTTTGGAGCCCTTTTTTCGAATTTTTAATTAGAATTTGAATTAATTAAAATTTAAGCGAAATTTCGATGTTTTTCCGCTATAACTTCCGAAAATATCGCACAAACATGATTTTTACATCAATTTAAAGATTAAAAAATTAGCTTTCTAATGGTATCAGTGTTTTAAGGTATAACGTAAGCCTCTATTTTTAACGAATTTTTAAAGAAATATTTTAACCATGTTTTTTTAACATGTGACCGGATAAAATAAAAGAATGACGGAAGTTCAGATTAAAAAAAAAACAACTCTCATCGCAAATCAAATCTAAAGAAATACAACTTTCAGCACATGATTGGATAAAATAACATAAATATAAAAAGTGATATTTTCTAAAAAAATAAATGCAAGGCAAAGGATTCTATGATCGTTTGCAATATCTAAATGATTAATTCAATAAATCTTCTTTATTTACGGTAAACCTGATTGTATTTAGACAGGATATGCATTGAAATCCCGACCTAATGGCATATTTCTATAATCGTTTGCAATATCTGTATCATTAATTCAATATTTTTTCCTCTTTTTCACTTTTTAAAAAAAACATATTTAATATTTTGGCAACATCACCGAAAAAAATGGTTTTCATATTTTGGAAGCATAACCGATGATTAAAACTAACTGGTTTATAAAATCAAAGAATATTATTAAGAAAGCGTGTTCTTTTAGAGCTTTCCGTCCATCATCTTAAAGAAAATATTCTTTTCAGGCCAATCCATGCCCGGAATTACTTCAAGGCTAATGAATATGTTACTTAATTGAAAATTTTAGAACGCATTACTCATGGCGAACCAGCTGGTCGCCAAAGGCGGCTAGTTTCACAATATGGGTAAAAGAAGGGGAAAAATATATACTATTAAAAGATGTTGCGTTTATTCTGTAATCATTGCCAATGCGATTTAGAGGTTCAATATTTTATTGCCTTCAATTATTCAAAATCTACTAAAGAAAGCAGGATCATATTCTCGTATGATAAAAACTACTTTAATTTTCATTGAAATGAAAAGACAATATCAATCTATATTGTAGCATCATCATTATATTAGAATTACCAAATTAGTGTTTATTTTACTTGTAGAGAAATCTATTTTCCTAAAGTTATCGTTTGAAATATGGGCATGGATATTTTACATAAACTTTTTTTATATATATACTTTTTCTAGGAAGCACGGTTAAGAAAAATAATATCTCGTTAAATTTCTTGTAATTTCTAGAAAAAAAATTTTCAAAATTCTTCTAGAAAAGAATTTTTCAAAATTCTTTTCTGAAATTATTTTACAAAGAGTAATTAATAATTTTCTCAACAATTTACTACTATTTTTGAGAACAACATAGAAGTAAAATGCGAAATGAATATATATTATAGAGAATCCAATATTTTATTTTAAATTCTTCAGCATTTATTTGAAAATGCAAATGACTTTTCCATCAAATTACGTACTTTTAATCAGACATACCATATTTGTCTAAAGCAAATAGTGGGCAACTCAAAAATGGAAAATGTCTCCAACTTTTAATATCCTGTGGCCATCACTCCTGCTTTACTTATCCCCTTCGTATTAGACGAGGTAGGTAAGAGACATAGTTATTAAAATATGCGATCAACTCTTAAAGATAAGCGGAAATGAATAGCCCCTATTGTCAACAAATATATTAATTTTTGAGTTATTTATAGGTTTATCGAAATGAGATCCAGGAAAAGAAACAAACAACTACCTATCTAACTAGTTTACATAAGTAAAAAATGATATTGAAATTTTGTGACATTAATTTTTCAGGTTATAGTTAAGAAAATATTTTATTGAAACGGTGATGAAACAGTAAAATTAATTTTAAATTTTTATACAGATGCTATATTACTGTAAAATGAGATATCTATGATGGATGGTAAAGGAGATATTTAGAAGTTTATCAAATATAAAAGTTGTGACTTAACCGAAGAAATTTAATGTTAAAATGATCTTTTTTGGAATTAAAACCTATAAAGGCAATAAGAATGGTATAATTTGCTCTTAAATAAATAAATAAATGATTTAGATTAATGAATTTGGTTTTATATGGACTAGGTTTAGCTTGATGCAGTATATGAAGGAAAAATAGATATTCAACCAGATTATAGTGAACATATAAAAGTCTTTCAAACACAAAAGTTGTGACTTATCGAAATTAAGACTTCTAAAAAGTAGTGAGAAAATCTTATTTGTTCGTATTTGAATAAATAAACTTGATTTAATATGGAAAATGCGATGGATATTGTTATGGAAAACAAAGAGAAGTTTATCAAACTTAAAAGTTGTGATTTATTGAAGAAATTTAATATCAAAATGATCTTTCCAAAATTGAAATTTTTAAACGTACTAATTAAAAAATAATTTTGTTTGGATAAAGGAATTTGGTTTAATATAAATAAGCTTTGGTTTGATACGGTGAATGAATTTAAAAAAGGGATATTTATCGAGATTATGGAAGATGAATAGAGGGTTCTTATATGTCTCATCATCAGTTACCCCATATCGTGATGGACCTGATTATGCTGAGAGTTATCATCTGATGAATTAGTGATATGAAAGCACTGTTATGTTCCTCATTTAAAAATGTAACCAGAATGACTTCAATAAACATTTAAAAAAACCTTGAGACGAATGTTGTAATTAACTCCTACCCCAGATTGTGGTGCATTCCTTTTGTCTTGAAAGTTATGCAGAAAGGATTTCTTGTTTTCTTGGCAATCAAGAAAAAAAAGACGTTCACTTCAGTGTGAGCGATCAGCAGCTCTAAAAGAAAAGCATAGCAAATATATTTTAACGACCACGCTGAAACCCAGCGAGTTTCTTGTGAAATTAGGAGTCTATGAAGAAGGTTATTTTTATTGTCTTTAAAAAATATTCGCAACCATGATATGGAATTGTTTATCTGAAATTGTGTAAAAATAAGTTGTGGCCTAAATGGATGACTAGTCAAGAAAACTGTTTCCTGAATTTCATAGAATCTTTTATTTTAAGCAAAAAGGAACATAGAGTATGTGCTCACAAACAGAGCAGAACTACTTCTTTAGGAAAATGCGCCTTATATTCGACAACGAATTATTAAGAAACAGTTAAGAAAATAATTATATATAATCCCGTCAGAAGACTGAAGCTTTCTCTTAATTTAATTAATCCTAAGTTTCATTATTCTGAAATCTTTCTTTCTCACATATCTTCAGATCAATATTAGAAATTTATTCAATATCGTGTATTTCAACATCACCTACTCAATATCATGTACAAACAGCAAAATGCTTGTCACTCCTAACACAAGCAGCCAATCGTAACGTAGCACCAATTAACTCCTCTCATATTCACCAAAATACTACTATCAGGATAGAATAGCTAATGTCAGTCAATCTCTTCTTCTTACATACAGCCGACCACCCCGTCACCACTGAACGTAGCATTATCGACAGGATTTGCTGCGGTCGACTGCTGAAAAAGTATTGTCCAACCTTACATCGACCGAACAGTCAAATTAACATTCCTTTCGGGGTAGTAAATAGCTGTCTTTCTCCCCATCTGCACTCTCTCAAACAATTTGAATGAAACTATCAATCTTTAACATTATATCTTTCAGGGTTTGGAGATTACCTGGTACCATCAGTACTGTACTTAAATCATTATTGACAATTTTCAGGTCCTTCCTTAATTCTGAGACCTCCATATATTCCATTAAATAGTGGTAAACTGTACCCATTTCTCCACAAATGCATTTATTTTCCTGCGTTCGTCCAAATTTTTGGAAATATTCAGGAAATTTTCCATGTCCAGATACTATTTGGATTACAAGTGGATGGTCAGACAATCTCTAGCCTTGCAACAGATAGCAACAGCAAGGATCGGATGCAACACAGATCGGTCAGTAACTCCATCAATTCTATTTAGAACTTTGTATATTAGACTATATTGTGACTACCCTCATGATTCACAGAGAGAGATTCATTTATTTGACTGAAATATAGTAGCAAGGGTCAGTGTTAAAATTCTGGTATGAGTGATGATGTCGTATCTGCATTTATTTATTTTATTCTTAAAAATTTTTTAAGACTACTTAAATAAAGAAGTAAAATTCAAATTTTAACGTTTATGTACATATTTTTTCTACATTATTCAATAATTTTATTCATGGTTTTACATCGATTTATAAAAATAGGTTACAATTTTTCACATTTCATCAATTTCAACGTCAATTTAAATAATTGCTTTTTAGAATAAAAAATCATTTTTTTTGTTAAAGATTAACTTTCTATATTACAAGTTCTCTCTCTCTGGTATTTTATGCTACCTGATACATACTTAGAATAATATTCCAATAAACTCATTTAATTAGCTCAACATCTTACTTTAAAGAAGCAATTAAAATATTTTAATCTGATCAACAAAGATGTATAAATTAATGAAAGTAATGAAAGAGATTAAAAATGGATAATAGTTGTTTTTTAAAATATATTACGAATGTTTTCTGAGACGTTTCCTCATAGTTTAATCCTATAAAAGTGAAAAAAGCTATTTTTTTGTAGTATTTTCCTAAATTTTTTCTTTAAAGTGATATTCTGTCCTCTTCTATCCTATTCTTTTTTGTTGCTGTTGTTGATTACTTCATAGAAAATACAGCTCCTTAACAAGCTAAAATGCTAAAGAAATAAATAGCTAATACCAAAATTAAATAAGGATTAGTGGCATAAAAAGCTGTCTTAAAATAACACGAAATATCAAGTAGCATTTTTTCAATCTTAAGGTGTTTTTTTTTATTACTTTTATTTTTACTGGTATGTTAATTCAAGCAAAAAGTGAGGTGATGCTTTACAAGAGTTTTAAAAAGTTTTCTTTGTTTAATAAAAAAATTGCTGCTAAAGTTTTTATCACAAGGAAAAAAACTGTACGAATTTACCCTTAATATAAATTATTTTTCTTTTATTTCGGTAGGACATTCTGTAAGCAATTTCTTTTTTCCCAATGGACGACTTAAAGGTATTCTTTTACAGCTAGCTTCACACTTAAGTCACATAACCATTCTATACTTTGACAATTGATATAACATGTCCTATACGTGAAAAAGATTGATTGATTCTAAGCAATAGTTTTCAAATAAGGAAAATGAAAAGGAGCCTTTTTGGCTATTTTAATTTTTTATAATCCGAAAGGTAAAAATTCTGGTCGTGGAGTAAAGACAAATTGATCGAGCCTATATGGAGATGATGCATTGCAAAACGTCAGTGTCGAAATTGGTTTTCGAAATTGCTATCGGCTAGTTTTGACTTTGAAGACTCATTCAGGTAATGTTCATTTCAATATCATGAGTCCACACTTTTTGACGATTTTACCTCACTTAGGGGTGAGATGCAGAATGATGAGCAAATTTCGGAATTCAACCTCATTCTTGATTTTCATCAGCACAAACACTTTTTCGTTCAATTTTTTTCACGTCTCTATGACTATCACTGTTGGTTTTGAACGTATTATTTATTATAGTTCAAAATTGCCTGATTAATTGCTTATATGGCTAATTCAAATGGTAAATATATTTTTTTTCACATAATATTATTTTTAAGTAAAGAAAACGCTAATAATAATATTTTTAAAAAGTATTGAATTATACATTTGAAAAATAATATTGATAATAATTTTAAGATGAGTGTTCACCACAGTTAACTTTAAAATATTGTCAAAAAAATTCAATCATCTATAAAAAATGAAGCATTCTAACATTAGAAAATAATTATTATTTCATAAAAAAGTGAATCAGCAAATTTTAAGAATAGAAATTTCTATTTATTCATCCTAAATAATATTTGTGTTACTTACAGTAAATAAAAATTGCTTTGAAATATTTTATTATGAATGAGTATATTTTCAACAGTATTTTTAGTGCTTTTGCCTCATAAGTATTAAACGCAAAAGATGATGATGATGATGTCGTGTCCTTGTTAACACGGAAAGGGGATGCAGTGGATTCTGAAGGTAAAGACTCCTGAAACGCAAGAGACCATGGATTAAAATAAATAAACGGGCTCAAAATTTTGGAAACTTGCGAAAAGCTCTTACACATTTATTGTGCATATTGCTAATCCCACCATGTTCTCCAGATCTGGCACCCGCTGAATATTATTTGTTTTGTCTCTATAAATTAGTTTAAACGGTTAAACCTTTACTTCAAATGAGGAGGTCAAGAGTTACCCGGGACAGTTTTTGACAGCAAAAAAGCAAATATTTTATGAAAGGAGCATAACGTTATGCCAGAAAGATGTCCCCTAAAATACTGAGTAAAATAAAACATTTATTGGAAATAAGGAAATTGTCTTTCATTTTCATATTAAAATTTACTTTCCAAGAAAGCTAATATAGAAAATCTTTGCTATTTTAATTGCTGATTCAGCAATTATGGAATAATCATCATATGTGATAAGAAATCGTTTGAGTAATAATTAGTTTCCAGAAATTAATTAAGATCAAATGAGTTATTGCAGTAGAGACAAAACTACTTTTATTTAAGAAATTCAACTTTATAAATGCTTAAGTTCGTGAAATTACATGCACCACGAACTAATAAATATTATGAGATTATTTTACCAAGAACAAATAAATATAATGGGAAAAAAATCATAGTTTAAAAATAACAAAATATATTTCAATTTATCGACAATTTGCAAACAATAATTCTGAAATTTGCTTGAGAATCCTTGTCAATTGATATTGTAACTATTGTACGAAACTGACGCATCTGCAGACGATGTACAGCAAAAATAAGAGCTCATTTTTGTTGCTTCTCGAACATCGATTCTTGCTTTTACTCCAAATCTTCGCTTGTGAGGAAAAGTGGGGTTTGTATGCTAATAGATAATAGCTAAGCAAATGGGTAACTAAACATATAACCCCAAGAAACACTCTCAACCTCACCCTAAGCCGAAATTTAATAAATAAGAATATGAAAACCATATGATGGAACGCCAAATGGGTGATTCATAATTCCTTACTACAACCAGGCGAAACCATTGCAAAATCTTATTACCGCAAAATTGACATCATTCATTAGAAACTTATGAAAACACAGCCGGTATTGCTTAATCGGAACTGCACAATATTGCATAATAAGGTACGGCTAAGGTACTATCTAAAGGTTCAATGATTGTTGACAAATTAGCATCTCTACATTTTACCATCCTCTCTATTCACCAGATATTTCCCCAACCGATTATTACGCGTTTCGTAATTATTATTACTATCATTTTGAAAATAAAAAAATAAAATAACCAAATTTATATCATAAAAGATTTCGAATTGTTTATAAACTCTAAAAAAAGTCTTTTTTATTTCAAAAAGTCATTCTATTATTCTAAAAGTCATTCAGTTATTCTACCTAGAATTTTGATACTACAATGTTACATTGCACATGATACCACTTTGCTAATGGATAATCTATATTAGTAAATTTCAGTGATGCAACTTATGTACAGTTACAATGTCAATCTTGCAGCATTTTCTGGCCTCTATTTTTGAAAGTTAAATCCATTTTTATATTTCTAAATATTTATAAAAATTTTAAAAACAGGCATTTACTATTATTATTTTATGGTATATGTTTTTTTAAATCAATAGTCAATCAATTATAATTTTAAATCATTTGTATTACCAGTCTTTAAAAAACAGATGATAGTAGTATTTTTAAATACCATGAAACTTTAAGATCATCTTTCACTAAATAAAGCGCCATTTAATCCTTATGCATTTCTATAAAGCTATTTTCTTCAAATCCTACTCTCCTAAGGCACCTCAAATAACAATTAACACAGTTTTAAATAAATATTTCTCTGGAGATTCACAATAATTAAGAGCAATAAACATGAAAAAAATACCTTAAAACAACCATTTTCCTCTTGCCTAATTTTTTTGTATCAGTTCTTGATGAGTGTTACTGAGGAGATAATGACTTTTAAATCTAACATAAATTCAAGTTAATGACTTTTTTCAAATTCTTGGAGACATTAAATTGTGAATAACTACTCGTAAAATAAATCTTTAGAGCAATTACTAATAAAAGAAAAACAGTGAAATGTACGTTTGGAAATAAAATGCTACCTTTCTTCGAAATACCATGTACTATAATCACAATAATTTCTTTCAAATTTCTTTATCTTTTTAAACATGAATATTTTTTTTATTCACATAATTACAGGGTTGAATTATTGACCATTTATTTCGATATTCATATGATCGAAAAAAAAATCTTTACTTATTCCAGTTGAAAAGTTTTATTAATGATTTCAGCATTTGTCTTTTTAAACTCTAATTTGTTGTAAAGTACAAATCAAAAATATCTAGAATACGTTTATTTAAATTAGCAAAATGTTTTAATGTAAATTTTTTTCATTTTTCAAATAAAAATATATTTCATCACATTATGCTCTAAATCAGAAAAAAAAATATTATGTCTTGCTTGATATATTATGACACGAATTAAAATAATTTAATTTTAAATAATTGAATATTATGTTGAGAAATAAATAATCAACTAAAATGTTCAAAACATTGTAAACGCTTCATCAAACAGATTTTGTTCAACCTTATTCAAATGTTCAATACAAAGTATTTTGATGCGCAGTAAGGACTAATTTACGATTTTTCAGTTCATTTGTATAATAATATTATTAATTAAAGTTTATACAAAATTTCATGATATTTGATGAATAGAAAAATATGTAAAAAAACTCTTTAAAATTAAATTTTTCAATAAAAATAGTGAAGATTTTTATATTTTCTAGATTTTTTCATTTTAAGAGCGGATTCAATGGCACCAAACAAAACAAAACTGCACTAGTATGTAATATAAACGATATGCTCTGCTGAAATAATAATATAAAAAAAGTTCAAATTTTCTTCTCTAGATGGTGCTGTGCCAGTCCTTTAAGTGATTTTATTTTCAGATATTAAAAAAAAAAGAAAAAAACATGTTTCTAAACTATGCAGGAGCTATGATTCCAAACGAATACAGAAAAAATGCAAGAAATGTTATGTTTGCCATGAGGGAAAAAAATGTTTTTTTAGGAATTGTTTTTCAAATAAATACCTTTAACTTCTAAATTTATTATTGACTGTTTTTTTAAATTTAATATTTGAAGCTTCATTGCAGGTTCGTATAAGTTTGTCACTCATGTAGACGAAAAGGAGATAAACTTAAATTTGCATTATGTAGCTTTCAAATTCTTTTATCCAACTTTTAAAATGCCTTGTTGCTCTCAAATCTAATAAATAGTAATTAAATGATATAAAAAATTTAGATAATGAGGCCTTTTGTCTCATTATCTGACATAAAAGGATTGTTATAATTATGGTTCGCCATTTCCATGATTTTTATATGATGGTATATCATATCAATTGAAGAAATGACGCCTCTATTTTACAGTCTCTGTAAGAACCCTTATGATATAAGATGAATTTGTTCAAAATAGAGCTATACATAAGATTAATAAATAATATTTTTTCCCTCAGTTTCAATATTTTATTTCTTAATACTACTATCTATTAATAGTTTGAGACCTGAATAGCCTGGTAGGTAGGGCGTTAGAGTAGTGTCCATTAAGTTGCAAGTTCGACCCTTCAGCCGAAAATTACCTGTGTGTGTAGATGACCGACGCACGTATAAATCTGTCGTTTCCACAAAATCCTCCATATCGAGAGTAATACCACTGATCTTTCTCTGATTTAGGTATAAATTACGATCTGTGAATGAAAATGCATGAATGAAGTCTGTCCCCTGAAATAGGTTTTGACGCATAAGGGGTAAAGTTTTATTCTTGGCCATAGATGGCGCTACTGAAAAATCAAGGGACGCAACCTACCGGCTGAAATCACTGTGTTCGTAATAGTGGGGTTGTCCAAGGGCAAGAGGCATAAAAAATAACATTAATAGATTGTCTTCTTCTTCTTAAGTCAATCCACACAACAGCAGGCAATGGGAACACTGTTCAATTGAATTACACTCATCTTATGTCTCATACCACCAAGAAGAGGAAACAGCCAAAATCCGTATAGATCTAGCAGTGTCTCAATAAACATCCACTAGGACTGGAGGTAGCCCATCATGGGCAGGAACTCCTTAAACATTACGAGAAAACGAATATTAAATATCAATTTGTTAAAATTAATGCTAATCAATTTGTTCAGGCTTAAATTGCCTGAACAAATTGATTAGCGTTGCACTGTTACAATATTTTATGCTGAAATATCTCTATAGATCATTCATATTATCTGAAAAGAGCTTATAGTCAGAAAATTGAATAATATTTGGCAAATAATAATAAATACGAAACTAATAACATAATTCATTTCCATGTTGTTTTCAAAATACCATTCATTGATTCCTATTGAGCTGCAGATATCTTGAGAAAAGAGCTCAGTATCAAATATGAATAACAATCCTATCCAGTATCCTATAGAAAACGAGCATGGAATATTAGGGAACTTATCATGGATACACTTTGTAACAGCGACAAATTACTCTAACCTAAATCCACAATTTGTATCATTAACAAGCGAGACAAGTAAATTTGTAAGCATTCTATCATTTTCATTTGTAGCATATGTCACAAACATATTTATAATAATGAAGGATCACAAAAGGTTGATTGTATATCATTTCAGGAACTGCGGGGTGCGAAACAAGGCCAATTCTAAACTTTCAAATGAAGTTGATTAATATTGGAAAATCATTTGTCAAGTTTTGGAACTAAGGGACAGACATTTCAAAGCAGCAATTCTGATGCTTAATTACTGCTTGCAGACCTAATTGCACGCGATTAGTTGATATTGGCAGCACATGGAAGTACCACTTTCAGTTTAGAAAAAATATTTTCAACCATTTCTACTACCGTCGTTTGATTAAATAATCAGTTGAATTGTTCACAAAAGAGTTCTATTTCTACATTTAAGTCATTCTTTTCTGTGAATAAATTAGCTATTTTTGAAGAAGTTTAATGATTGAAACGAGAATTTATGCGAAGTACGGATTTATGATGCGTTTTACTTCAATGTACTCGTATTTATAAATTGTTTATAAATAATCTTTTAAATCGAATCATTTTGAAAAGTATTTTGTTATTCAAAGGATTTTAGGTATACTAAATAAAGTATTACGAAACAACAACATAAAAAGAAATACGTTTATTCAAAATAAAAGTAGATCATTGTAAAAAGCATAAATTTTAATAATGATTGCACTAAATTCTAAAAATAATGTTAGTAAATACATAAATTTGTAAAAGAGTCATATTTTAGTATGTGAAATTCTTTTACAAACACATCAAAGTACACTAAAATAACAATTTTCACAATAATATAAAATAACAATATTCTGATTATAATATTGTTACGGATTACCAGCGCCCAGGTTATTTTTCTAGATTTATCGGTTGGTGAAATAAACAGTCCTTTAGCAACAAAAGAGGACTTTTATTACACATAATACATTAACAAAAAGGTGGCAAATATAAACAGCCTAGCCGAGCTCAGGCAGCATACATCAGGACACTGCAACAAATAGTAGCCCACAAGTAATAATAGATAGCAATAACAACTACAGCACACAAAGAGGCTAGTCAGAATTTAGTAGAAGGAGGGTCTCTCCATACATCTGTGATTCTTTATTACCTGCTTTCTTTAGCTATTTAAAACTAACGATTCACTACTCCATACACGACTCGATGTTGCATCCACAATAAAGAACAATATTGGATACACAATTCAATTCAACAATCGCCTCAGCTCCACTCATAGCGTTCTTCACTGGATATCGCCTTTGCTTCATTATTATCTCGATGACATGTTTCATGACTACGATTCGTTCATGACTTGAGACTTCCAGTTCTTTTATAGTTCTTGGAAGGTTGACAGAGAAGGATCTGGGCCAATAGGTTTATCTTGATTTTTATTGGCACAATTGCTGAAATTCTGGCAGTTTCCGGTAATATCTATTTTGTTGCCAAAGTCGTCAAATTCATCTCCAAATTGTCAAACGATCGCCAAGTTTGTTATTATGATTTAAGATCACTGACGATCGATGCAGAACACAGCTAAACGGTCTTTCCAGTGATTGAACTAATCCTGCTAGAAAGCAACAATTCAGGCTTGTAAAAATATGAACAAGATTGCAATTTGTTCATATTTTATCATACATATTAAACAAAATGTTTAAAAATTTGAAAAAAATTATTCATGAAATACTCAAAATTTAATATAATTTCAAATAATATTGATACTTAATATAATTTTAATAATTAATGAATTATGAAGAAATATCCGAATCATCAGTTATAATAATCAATTATTTTTTATAACGTCTAAATTATTTCACATTATTTTCGACAAAAAATATTTTTAGGGATAGCCAATTCTAAATAAGATTTGTTTGGATTTATTCCATTTCATTCAAAGCTCAAAGAGGTTTTCTAATATCTCAGCAACTTTTCGGCTTTATGACATTTTATTTAAATTTGAAAAGGATTTACAGTAAAAATTTAGTATGGGTAATAGAATAGCAGAAGAAATTTAAATAAAAACAATGTTTTTTAAATATTAACATTTGCAAATATTTACAGATTTCTATATCAATTGCAAGCAAACAAAACAGAATTCATAAAAATTTAGGAAAGATATACCGTTTTCAAAAATTATCTCTTTGTTTACTCAGAAGCTATTCGAAGAAATTTATAATTACAAACATAATTTTTGTGCCGAACATTTCGGTTTACTGTGATGGGATAAAACCAGTTTGTGATATTGAACCTCTATTATACACTGAAGTGACAAAAGTCATGGGATAGCAATATGCAAATATACAGATGGCAGTAGTATCGCAGCGAAAAAGTATAAATGCGCATTTCGTTTTCCAGAGCTTTCATTTGTGTTCAAGTTATTCATGTTAACAGGTTTTTTGTGATTTATGGCGGCACGACGAGAATTAACAGACTTTGAACGTGGAATGTCAGTTGGGGCTGGACGCATGGGTCATTCCATTGCGGATATCGTTAGTGAATTCGACATTCCAAGATCCACAGAATCAAGAGTGTGCCGAGAGTATGAAATTTCAGGCATCACATCCCATCATGGACAGCGCAGTTTATCGACCACTTGCACTTAACGACCGAGACCGCCGACGTCTGTGTAGAATGGTCAATGTTAATAGACACGCAACACTTCGTCAAATAACTGCAGGAATCAATGTGGGACGTACGAGAGACGTGTCCGATAGGACTGTGCGGCGAAATTTGTCTTCCTTGGGCTATGACAGCAGAAGACCGACTCGAGTGCCTTTACTGACAGCACGACATCGCCAGCAGCGACTCTCCTGGGCTCGTGAGCATATCGACTGGTCCCTAGACCAGTGGAAAACCGTGGCGTGGTCGGATGAGTCACGATTTCAGTTGTTACGAGCTGATGGTAGAGTTCGAGTGTGGCGCAGATCTCACGAAGCCATGGACCCAAAATGTCAGCAAGGCACTGTTCAAGTTGGTAGTGGCTGCATAATGGTGTGGGCTGTTTTTACATGACATGAACTCGGTCTTCTGGTGCAACTGAACCGATCATTGACTGGAAATGGTTAAGTTCAGCTGCTTGCAGATCACTTGCAGCCATTCATGGACTTCACAACGATGGGATTTTTATGGATGACAATGCGCCATGTCACCGGGCCAGAACTGTTCGCGATTGGTTTGAAGAACATTCCGGACAATTCCAGCGCATGATATGGCCACCTAGATCACCCGATATGAATCCCATTGAGCATTTATGGGACATCATCGAAAGGTCCGTTCGTGCCCAAACTCCTGCACCATCCACACTTTCACAATTATGGACGTCTATACAGACAGCATGGCTCAATATTCCTGCAGAGGACTTGTGCACTCCATGACACGTCGAGTTGTTGCACTTCGCCGGGCAAAAGGAGGACTGACACGATATTAACAGTCATCCCATGACTTTTGTCACTTCAGTGTATATACATGGTGATTATAATTAAACTTCCACTACAACTAGAATTAACGATAACTAAACTTAAACTATGATTGCTTATTAACTTTAAATTAATGTTTTTTCAGAAAAGGCGCAATCTGGTGGATATTTATTATTGATCATATATTCCTTAATATACTTTAAATTTAACAACTCTTATAGGCCCAATTCAACAACAAGGTCAAAATATACACGCAATAAATTAAGAATGTTATGTCATCGAATGCTAATGTTTTTAAATGCATAGTGAAATGGAACATATAAAACTCATTTTATAAATTAACACTTTATTTATCATAAAATTAAGAATAAATATAATTAGTAATATAAGATGGTTTATTACCAATTTCATATTCTTGCATATGCTTAAAAATGTGAGAACTCTTTAAGGTACAGTTCAGCAACAATGTCAAAATATACACTCAATAAATTACGAATACTATATCACCTGATGATAATATTTTTAAACCCACAGTTAAATGGAAAACTGATTTTATATACACTTTAATAATAATTTTATACATTTTAATAATAATAATTTAAATTTTATAAATTTACACGTTAAAAGCAAAATCAATTATTTATACAAGATGATTTATTACCAGTCATATATTCCTGTATATGCTTTAAAATGTAAGAACTCTTATCGGCACAGTTCGGCGACATATACAAGCAATAAATGGAGAATGCTGTATCGCTTAGTGCTAATATTTTTCAACACACTGTTAAATGGAATACATAAAACTTATTTTATAAATTTACACTCTACGCATCATAATATTAAGAGTAAATAAAATTATTAATACAATATTTATTACAATATTTTCAATATTACAATATTTAATACAATATTTATTACAATATTACAAAATTTAATACAATATTTATTAGAATATTTTCAATATTACAATATTTAATACAATATTTATTACGATATTTAATACAATATTTATTACAATATTTCATTATTACAATATTAAATACAATATTTTCAAATATTTATTCAATATTTTCAATACTACAATATTTAATACAATATTTTCAAATATTTATTACAATATTTAATACAATATTTTCAAATATTTATTACAATATTTTCAATACTACAATATTTAATACAATATTTTCAAATATTTATTACAATATTTTCAATACTACAAGATTTAATACAATATTTTCAAATATTTATTACCAATCATATATTCTTCAATATACTTTAAAATGTAAGAAGTCTTATAGGCACAGTTCAGCGACCGAGTCAAAATATACGTGCAATAAATTAAGAATGCTGTATAGCCTAAAACAATTGCTTCTTAACTTCTTTAGAATTTTTTGCTGACTGCAACTGTAGACTTGCATTATTAAACGCAGCTTAAATAGATGAAACAAAAAATAACCAAGAAAACCTGCAATTTAGCAAAGTTGTTTCTACGCTGTTAAAAATAAGATGAAACGTGCTCAAACAACTTTCATAATTAAAAACGTCTTCAAGCAATTTCTCCCGCGTAGCTTTCAACTGCATTATTTCGTTCTTAGAAGATAAGCCAGAGAAAATTTTTGTAAATTATACTTTTCAAGTTCCATTTTTCGCCATTTAAATACCTTAGTGTAATTTAGTTTTTTTTTTCTTTTTTGACAAGATTTATGTTAAACAATTAAACTTCCCAAAGTCATAAAGCGTTGTGTAAATTACTTAAAATATTTCTTTAGGCGGTTCTATTCCTTTTTAATTTTTTTTCCTTTTTGAAGTTTGCAATTTTTGCTAAAAATTTGACCGCAATTAAAACTTAACTCTTCAACTAGCATTTGTAAAAGGACTATTCGCTAGAAAATAATTGAAGTATTTAATTTATTCCAACTCTTCTTTGGAATTTAAATAATTAAAAAAAACATACTCTGTATTAAAACACCAAATATTTTGCTTTTTATTGAAATTCTAGAAGAAAATACTGCTATATTTCTTATTAAAATAAATTTCATACGTTTTAAAATTATTGAATTGCATTTTAATCCAATTAAAATAATTATTTTGACATCGTTATTTTTAAATTTATTCATCTTATATAGCTTAATGACATTAAAAAATTAAATAAGTCATTTGGAAGATTTTATGAATTTTTATATGAAAATTGAGCATTTGATTAATTAAATAATTGTGACAAATTATACAATTATTCTTTTATAAATTCTTGTATACAACGATTATTTTATTGATTATTCTTTTATTCTTTTATACAACTTACAAGATTCGATTAAAACTGAAAAAATTTGGATCTGAACTCAAGAAAAACCACAATATATTTGGGGTAATTTTTGAAGTGATAAGGAAGAATATTTTTGATTCTAATAGGATAATTGGGATGATTTTCATATAAAAAAGTACACTTGAATAGGAAATTATCCTGCAGAGTAAAGTTGAAGTTTAAAATACTCAACTTCAAAGATCACTGAAGGTTAAAGCATAATATAAAAATTCTGCAATAAAAATTACTAATAGCATGAGCTATAGCCTAGATTTTATAACTCCAACCAATATTCATCAAATTAAAGACAGCATTCTTTAGAAAATTATCTTTCATTAATTTTAAAAAAAGAAAAAAATGAAGAAAGAAGGCATTTTAATACCTGTGCATTTGCAAATTAAATCCTTGAGAAATGTTGATCAGGGACTTCAAAGAGCTAAGAAGACAAATAATTTTTTTTCATAGTTAAATTGAGATATTTTTCTTCCACTAAAATACTCAAAAAGAATGCAATTTAAAAATATGTTTTCAAGATTTGCTTGCATCACAATCTTGAATACTGGTCGACAACGGATAGTAAATCCTCCTCGCTTTTGCGCATGCGTTAGAGTGGGTTTAATACGTCAAAATAGAAGGGAAAGGAGATATTTACATTTGAAGATTCGTGGTTTTATGAGGCGTAAACATTACAGATAATCCTTCAGTAATACGGAAGGAAAAAGGCAATAATGCACAGTAAAATATTTCAGAGTATTTTTTTTAATGTAAAGAGCACAAACATTAAATTACGAAGAATAAATGAATAATTTCTGTTCTTAAAGTTTGGTCATTCTTTTTACAAAATAATAATGATCTTTATTTACATTTAAACACTTTTTTATATGTTATTAATTTTTTTAGTAATATTTAAAGATTAGCAAAGACACGGTGAAAAAAAAATGAAATAAAAAATATCTAATGACAAAACGCAAGATCAAAGGTGGAAACAGGAAATGCACTCCTCGTTCTGCGTCTTAACCCTTAATTAGCTGGAATCGTCGAAATCTCATTCGTTGGCTAACAGAGTATCAGTAAACTATGGTATTGTTTTGGTATCATTTATGATATTTCAGTTTCAAACAGTTCCAATGCTCAAAGACAAATCTAATGCCTATTTAGAGAGCATTATGCTAATCATAACAACAGAATAATTTGATTTACCACATGTATCAACTAAAGTGGCAAAAAATTAATGTCTTTAACAGATGAAAAATTTCCCATCAACTTTTTTGATAAAATCAAATTTTTAAAAAAAATTGAACAATTTTTTTAAAACAAATTTTGACAACGTTTAGATGAAAAATTTTCATCTTATGTCAGAGCACAACAACAAAAAATTATCAAATTGCTTTTTGGCAAAATTATGCATTTACTAATAGCTGAAAAACGCAGTATTTTTACTAACCCTAAATTATCAGCTGTCAGATTGTTTTTTCATATGGTTACCAATACGTTAATACACGAATGAAGGCGGATTCAAATCTTGCATTAATTTTGGTACACACTTTAGAATTAAATATACATTTTTTTTTGTCTGGAAAAGCCTCAAATTTTATAACCTCTTATAAGACAGTTTCACAAAATAATATGTTGTGAAGATCTCATCATAAAGTAATTAAAATATTCTTGAGAACCTTCTTTTGATTTTCATTTTGAATTATGACTTTTACTTATGAGTTAAGTTAAAAGTTTTTTAAATTAACGCTAAAAATTTTACAAGCATTTTATTCAATTTAATTTTGATTACTGCTTTATTCTTTTCTAGTTTATTCTTTTTATTTACAGATTTCGCATTCTCTTTTTATAGTTAACATACATTCGAACATTGTTGCCTTTTTATTAAATATTTGTTATTGTTTCAGATGACTTAACATATTTTTCCCCTTTAGTCATTGATTTTTATTTTTCAACCTTCTGGCATTTTTTCTTTGAAGGAAAATTAAATTTGAAACATGTTGGGGAAATGTGAATATTTGCGGGATACTGTGGATATTGAATAATGGGATAATGTGGATATTGAATTTTCTCTTGAAGAAATCTGCTCTTGTATGAATATCTAATGCTATCGTTTTCTTGAGGATAAATCAAATAAATTTCAAATAAAATAATCGTTTTTATTTTATTTAAAAAGAAGATAAACTGATTTTGAAAAACGCGTTTGATGATATATTTCAAAAGCTAAAGAATAAAAAAATTGCTTTAAAGCTTCTTACTAGCGAATAAATTCTAGCGTTTGCAGAAGTCATGGTCAAAGAGAGTATCGATTGAGATTATTCAAACTTTCTTTCAAACTTTCCACTAGTTTTTTTGAAGAGTTCTTCAATTTCAAAGTGTTTGGAAAGAGCATTGAAAGAATTTAAAATATATGCCTTGTCTGCGAAAGACTTTCCTAAGTACCTGTTTCAAACCTATGTTTCTATTATTCTTATTAATTTTTGGCTGGATAGAGGAGCTTTTTCGAAAACTTTGGCATTTTCTTTGAAATATTGAATTGATTTGCTAATCTTATCATGTTAATAACTAATCGACATTTGTAGCCAAATGGTTAATTAAGATCAAGTGTTTCTAAAAATTTCAAAAAAATATGATATACTTCAAAAATATTTACCATGATCCTTATTAAACATTTAGTACCGTCTTACCCTTTCAGAATCCCTTTGGGGGGCATCTCGTAATTGAGGATAAGTTTCTTTAGATTTGGGTATTGGATCCACCAACCCGGTGGGTACAATAATATGGGGGGGGGTACTGGTCCTCCCATCCTTGACGGGACTTACTTAATACGGGGAGGGTTAACATTACCGGTGATGACCCTTAGGACTCAACCATAGGTCTCTCCAGTGTTGCTGTAGCGACGGTCCGGTCATTCAGTCTTGCGAGGTTTTATCCGTATGCTTTAAGGTGTGTCGGAGGTCAGTTGTATGACTTAGTCTTTCAGAATCCCCTCGGGGGCACCTCATAATTGAGGATGAGATGCTTGTGGTATGGTAGTTGGATCCACTAACCCCATGGGTACAATAATAGGTGGGGGTACTGGCACCCCCCATCTTTGACGGGACGTACTTTCTACGGGAAGGGTTGTACCGTGGCCGATGATGGCCATTAGGCCTCAATCATATTCTCGCAAGTGTTGTTGTTACGGCTGTCCGGTCAAACAGTTTTACGTGGGCGTTCCTTGAAGGTCGGAGGCCAGTAGTATGACTTACCTCTTCAGAATTTACAGAAAATAATGAATACAGTTTTAAAATCTTCACACTGGTTGAGCTGAACATATCCTGTATTCTATTCATTGTTTGTTCTCCCTCTCAAAATTTGGACAATAATTTAAAAAACGGAAGTGCCGAATTTTAATTATTACAAAACATTCTTGTTCAAAAAAAAAATTGAATGTATATATTTTTTTAAATTATAAAAATTAAAAGTAGTATCGTTCAGCCCTGTATTGTAGTATTTAAAAGTTTTTTTCAAAATATCTGTAATAATTTAGAGGATTATTCACTAAAAATTTTCCTGATTTAACTAACGATTCTAACACTAAAATGTTTTTTTTTTAGTAATGAGAATAATAACATATTTTTATACATCCAATTATAATTGATTAAAAAGTAGTAGCCGAGTTTATAAATTGACACACTTCACCTCTTGCTCTGTAAAATAATTGGCAGAAGCTGGGATAGCGATGTCATCATTATTGTGGATGTTATTACTGCGGATCATAACTGTGGATGACAACATTACAGTAGAATCTTTTAATCTTTGCTTTCTTGTTCAGTTAAATCTTAATTTCAAATTTCAAAACCCAGCTTAAAAGGATATTTCAATAGGAACTTACTAATTCTAAGGAAAAATAAGCTGTAACTTCAGATTTTCATCAACAAAAATTGTGGAATAATTCAAAAGGAAATATTTGTAGACGCAATGAAGAAATAAGGAAATCTACTGCTTAAAATATTCTTAAAACAATATTCAATAGGTAATTAGAAATACTGCAATTACCTTACAATTAAATTGGTATTATTAAAAACATAATTTCTTGAACATTATGATGAACGGAACCCTTGCAGAAAAAAATGATTTATTTTCGACGAACTAAAAGTCTAATTAAAATTTTAGAACAGTCATTTCTATTTATCTATTGCGACAGCTCAGGTATCATCTTCGTCATCTGACCAGGGCTGAAAATTGCGAGGTCTCCCCACTCCTCCAAATAGCCTATTGTTGCTTTAAAATGGGACGTTAATATAACTAAGCAAAATCTTTTAAAACGTAAAATCCCTAATTTTAACATTAAAAGAGTAATTCAGCATCAATGTTTGACCAAACGGTAACCATCTATCAAACTGTGCATTCTCAGTTGCTTTAAAATGGGACGTTAATATAACTAAGCGAGTCTAACTACAAAACCTTTTAAAATGTAAAATTCCTAATTTTAACATTTAAAGAGTAATTCAGCATCAATGTTTGACCAAAAGTTAACCATCTATCAAACTGTGCATTTCCAGATATGAAACCATCTTGATGCTGATTTTAAATAGTTCTAAATGTTCAAAATTCAAAAACTCAGGCGACGAAAATTCCATATCTCTTGTAATGTATTATTAAGTTACTTTAAACCATTTATTAATAAAGCAGATAGAATTTCACAATGCCTCTAGTCAGATTCACCAGGACGTTGAAAATTAGATTTCTAAGCCATGAAATCAGAGCATTCAATGGATAATAATGTAATTACGTTGCTGAAATGACACTCTTTAGCTAAAGGTGACATTTCTACTTTAATCCAAACTCTAAATAAAGCTTTATCTTCTGAACAGCTTTTTCTGGAAATGCATCGATTTATTTTTTATTTTTCTAGAAACATAATTTTATTTGTAATCCTAGACGCTTTTGTTTATTCTTCTTTTTATGTCTCAGGAAACGCATTGTTCTGTTTACTGTTTCTCACATCCAACAATGATTGAGTTTTTAGTTCAAAATAAGGACATTTCAGAAAGCGAAAAAAATTATGTAATGCAAGATAAATGATTAAAAAATTTAGTGTCGAAGGCGTCTCTCCGAATTATATATATATCATACCTTTCGAATTAAATTACAAGTTCAGTATCTGAATCTGACTTTATAAAAGAAGAGATCTTTTGCTCCATTAAATATTTTTTGTTACCGATTTTCTAACCATTTGAATTTTACTTATCAATATATAAGTCTGTATAATTTGTTTTTAGGAAAAAAAGTTTCATTTATGTTTTAAAGTATCCGACTGCGTTGGAAGAAAAAATTTTGAAAATTTGGATTTTTTCAAAGCTTATTAAAAATGTGGTTTTAGATGTGTTGCCAATTATAAAACAAAATACTATAAATTCAAAAACATTATTTAAGAATATAATATATTTTGAGAAATAGGATAATTTGTAGCACATTTTAATGAAATTTAGCCAAGACGATTTACACTATCCACAAAACTGTAATGCAGCAATCTTATTTTACACAAATTATGGAATATGATGATGAATGAAATGAACCAAATTGCAACCAAAGAAAAATTTTGGTTGCAAAGAAGTTATGGGCGAAAAGTATACATATGTATGCATATTTTTCTATAAATTCACTACTTAATTTTTTCAAAGCTATTTAAAACTATGGCATTTAGATGTATTGCCAATTATAATACAAAATACTATAAATTCAAAAACATTATTTGAGAATATAATACATTTTGAGAAACAGGAAAATGTGCAGTAAGTGTTAAGGAAATTTAATCAAAACGATTAGCAATCTACCCAAAATGGTAATGCATGTTAGAGAATCTAATGATGAACGAAATGAACCAAAATCTAAGAAAATTGTTGAGATGCCAAGAAGTATTTGGGATTGAATCTTAATACTAATTAAATTATTATTATATTCATATTTAAATCTTAATAATAATTAAATTTGTGCCGCTTTTAAAGTTTTCAGAAATAAGAAAATATATAAGATATGTTTTTTAAAAAAAGTCTAATACTTGCTTCGGTATGCACTTTTACAATTTTGATCTTTCAGAGAAAGACTCTTGATCTGCAATTAAATTTACATTATTTATGTTTGCATGATAAGTAATATAAGTATATGAATTTTTTAAAGATTTCTGCTCATCTTTTCATTATCATAAATTAAAATAACAAAATGGAAGCTGATTAACGTTTATTAAAATATAAAATTCAATTCTACCATTTTTAACAATAAATGACTTCGATAATATTATAAAATCTTTTGAAGGATTTGATTAAAATTGTCAAAATGATATCTAAAATCTTAGATAGTTAATAGTATGGTTACAATTCTGCACTTCACAACTACTACTGTACTACACTTGCAATTAAATTAGTTAATGGAGCATATATGACAAAATTTTCACATGATCAGGAATTCGATAAAGCTGACAAGAAATCCATATTTTCTCTACACATGTTGTAATTGTTATTGCGTATCTCCCTTGGATTGAACACAGATTCAAACCAAGTTGAAGAGATCGGTAAAAGACGGGTGCAGTAACTTCTGATGGTACAGACCCATGAGCACCCGAGGACAGAAATCTAACTTCTTGTTTACATGAAGATGACATTCAAGCACTCTCTTACACAATTACAGGAGGCCTCTTTCACGCACATCACAAAGCGAACACAGAGTAAATAACAACTGTGCCTGAACTAGGACTCGAAGCCGGGATACCCAAATAAAAAGGAACACACAACTTCATCCATTAAAAAATAAATATTTAATTAATAATTTTTAAAGCACTTTAAGTATTTGATGAAATAATATGAATACATATTAATGATTTACTAAACTCAAAGTCTCCACTGCAGCAAAATTAAATAGGAAAATGATAACATTTGCAAAGTTCCATTAGCCAGTTATTCTAAAATAAGTAATAATAATTTCTTACTGTTGCCAACGCCAAAAGTAGCACGTACATGAGCTATCAGAGCTCCTGTTGCCAACGTCACATGTATAATAATACTCTAGCCAATAAAATGAAATATGAAGCATTTTACTTCTTTTAAATTACTTTTATCATACTAATTTTAATGTAGTCCTACATTTATTCCATTATTATACCTTTACTTATGAAACAATCAAATTATTAAAAATATAATTACATTTTATTATTATAGTAGTAAGTAATGAAGTAGTAAGTAATGCATGCATTCATGAAAAATAACGTTTTGCATATAATCATACCGTTTTAGTATGCATTTTTTCTGAACTATTCAGCATTACATAATACAAACTGATATAATATTTTTTATGAAAAATTATGTATTGCGTAACACCGTGTAATAAATATTTAGTTGGATTAAAGAAAAAATTGGAAATATAATTTTGATGAAAAAACTCAATCTTCTAAGAATTTTCTAACAAAATTCTTGTTGCCTTTCAAAATTTCAGTACATTTCGTAAAAAATGAAGTAAATTCGTACTCATAAAAATTTCCTGCTTATGTGAGGAGAAACTTTAGAGATTGTTTTTATGTCATTAGACTGGATTGCTGTGCCACCATGTCGAAGATAATTAAAAGTAGACGATAGAGCATTTGTAAAGTAATAATAAGCATTTTCATTTATCAAATAATAATAGGTATTTGTATTTATTCAGTAAGTATGGGTATTGACATTCATCAAATAAAAACAGAGCATTCATCAAGTAATAATAGGTATTTGCATTTATCAAGTAATAATAGGTATT
>JAPMOQ010033150.1:0-12310 GCA_026543055.1 Argiope trifasciata
ATGAAAATTCAGCAAGTAATAAGTACAATTAACAATATTTCTAAAAACTAGCATTTTATTGGAATAAGAAATCACACACAGTTTCATTCCAAATAAATTTATACTGGTCAATGAGGGAACAAATAGGGAAAAATTAAAAATTGAGTCGTCTAGAATATTTTGAAATTTAAAAAATATATGTGCTTTATTTATTTAAAATATTTAGTTTTTAAAAGTTTTTAAAAAGAAATGTGAAGTATTTATATTTTAATACATATTCATAAAAAAATTTATAACTAAGTAAATAATTCGAAAAAACGTCTACCAGAGTCTACCGCCTTCCTTAAAATAAAGAAAAGATACATATAAGAATCTAACAATCGACAAAGAAATTTGCAAATAAGAAATAATGCAATATTTCAAATATTTATGTGCTGCATATTTGCGTTCTTCAAACGGCTCTTTATGTCAAAATGTGGTCAAAAACTAATACATCATTCGTAGTAGATCGGTAATGGTCTAGATCACAATTCATAATAATGATTGGTAATAAGTACCAGAAATGAAATTTCGCAGGGAGTAGTATGGGTTCTTCTATTCTTTGGAAATTTCACCCACCATACGATCTATTTGCTTCACTGAATTGTAGAATCTTTGTTTCCAAAACGGAAATGCAAGTTCGTAACCATCTTGAGGTTGGTTATGCCTTTTTTACACATGCATTGAGCTCATTGTCATCTCGAAATTGTTATCAAGGCATTTAAGTATTCAATCGTCCATAGAGAAATTCGATGGCACCACATAGGTTTTGCTTGTGAGCTGCGACCCCAATGTGAATTTAATAATTTTTCTAATTTTAATTACTAATTTTATGACATATGTGTACATCATGTGCCGTACGTTACCGTCATATATTAGGTGTTTGTATGCATTTCAATTATTGACATTTAATGGTAAACATGCGAAGTATCTATATAAACGACAATGGTTTAATTTTTTTTTACCAATTTACAGTCACTTTATTATAAATTCGAAAGTTTTCCATTTATAATAGAGTTATTCAATGTATATGAGACTTCAATCATGGAATACTCCCAGTTACATTTTTGGATATTCATTGCTTTATTTTTGCTGTTGTGTTTGAAAATTGAAGAAAGCAGCTGTCAAAGTCCATCAGACACATTTAGAAACTTACGTGTCCTATATATATATATATATATATATATATACCGGGTGGCCAGAAATAAAACACCCCTACTCTGACCTCCCTGGATATCGAACTACTCAGTGTAAAGGCTTGAAAATTTGTGGACATACTATTCAAAAAATGGGGAAACGGATTTCACGAAAAAAAAATTTAGTTCCAGAAATCACCGATAGGTGGCGCTGTACCACTGGACGTATGCTGAAAAGACACAAAAACACGTTTTAAACACATTTTATTTGAAAGTACCAAGCATACATGAAACAAGGACGTTATCGATGCAGGGAATGCTGCTCAATATGGTTCCCTTCCTGAAGATGTAAAATGTGAAGTCTGTGGACAGCTTGTTCAACTGCGGATCGTAACTGGTCATCTGAGATGCTTCTCACATGCAGACTGATACTCTCTTTCAAATCTGCCAAGGTTATCAGACGTTCTCGATAAACAAGGTTTTTTAAGTGTCCCCAAAGCCAAAAATCACACGGATTAAGATCCGGTGAACGAGATGGCCAAGTTGTCGGAAACGCGCGACTGATTATTCTGTCAGTGGTGAAATGTTGGCGAAGAAACTGTTGCACAGGGAGTCCAATGTGTGGAGGTGCTCCATCTTGCATAAAAGTAATGGTGTCAAGGCATTGGCGCTGCTGCAAATGGGGTACAACAAATGTTTCGAGCATCCTTTTGTACCTGTTGGCCGTCACGGTACATGTCTCAAGGCCATTGGAAGTAACCTCTTCGAAAAAGAACGGTCCAAGGATGAATGTGGCTGTGAATCCACACCAGACTGTAACTTTCGGTGAGTGGAGTGGAATCTCTTGGAAGGTACGGGGGTTTGTCGTGTCCCATATGCGACAGTTATGGGTGTTCACTGTTCCACTGAGGTGGAAATGGGCCTCATCGCTCCACAGAATCTGCCACGGCTACGATGCATCCACTTCAACTCTAGCAAGAAATGTCAATGCAAAGGTCAGTCGCATCTCCCTGTCTGTGGCCAGCAATTGTTGATTAGGGCGGATTTTGTACGGGAAACAATGCACCATTTTTCTGAGTACGTTCCACACTGTGCTATAGGGAACACCCAAGTGTCGTGACACTGCACGTGCACTACTGCAGCCTAAAACATTATCCATTGACTGTTCAACAATACCGTTGGCAACATCTTCAACGACATCTGAACGAACCGGTTTGCGTCCTCGACCAGGCTGAACTCCAAGATGTCCAGTTTCCTCGAATCGAGCGATCATTCTCCTGAGAGCTTGTGGAAGCAATGGTCCCTTACGCAAATCCTTAAGTCGGCGAAACTCTCGAAGTGCTGCTGGAGCATTTCCTTTATTCTCGTAAAACAACTTCACAAGCAAAGCGCGTTCTGGCAGCGTGACAGCCATTACTAATAAGAATGACATTCCCCACCTTTTAACTTCTTTTATACCCAGAACATGGCTTCTAACCATGCTTTATGCAAATTTTTCTGGTTACAGTATGAAATTGCAGTTACAACGGGAGTTCTAGATTCTTTACTATTTTTATTTTCCATAAGGGGCAGAAAAATTAAAAAGGAAGCATGGAAGCATTCCATTCCGCATAAACATTTTAATTTTTATTATTATTTGTGACTTTTGATCATAGTTCCAGTTGTGCAGCGCCACCTATCGGTGATTTTAGGAACTAATTTTTTTTTCGTGAAATCCGTTTCCCCATATTTTGAATAGTATGTGTACAAAATTTTGAGCCTTTACACTGAGTAGTTCGATATCCATGGAGGTCAGAGTAGGGGTGTTTTATTTCTGGCCACCTTGTATATATATATATATAATTTATAATTTATAAAATTTATAAAATTTTAAACACACGATTCTTTTTATAGCCAATTCTTCATGGTAACGTACTGGAATTTCAAAATTATAAATGTTGACTTTATTATGAAAATTCATCATTTTTATAGATTTGTAAAATTATAATGAATATAATTTAAAATTCAAATTTATATGAAATTCGAATTAATTTTAATGTATTGTTATTTAAAACTCAGTGATAGTTCTCAAAATGAAAATTTTTCGAATTGAATTATTTTAAATAGATTAGACAAATTTAAAAAAAAATCCCATATTAGTGGGGAACATGTAATAAATTTGAAAATTGCTTTCAATATTTCCTACTATTTATAATTAATTGTGATCTCAAAAGGTAATAAAAATTAGAAAAATAAAAAAATAAACAGCATTAGTGAAAAATAAAATGAAACACAGGCATTTTAGTATATTTACGAAACAATGAGTATATTAATAAATGTTGTCTTTTAAAAACTCTCAGGTTTTTTTTATGTTTTTTCTTTCGTTTTCTCTCAAAATTCATCTACATAACTCTTAAAGAAAAAATAAAAATAAAAATTAGAAAAGCTTTAATGATAGGCATTGAAATATTATTAATATTGATAAATATACTAATATAAGAATAAGTTTTGATGAAACTCTTGAAAAACGAAATCTTTGAATATAGCACAGCAAATCTGTAAATATTTTATGTTATTAATACCTAAATGCTATGGTAATATTTTTTTTCTTTTTAATAATTTGAAGAAAAACAACAGTCATTCTGATAAGATGTTGGATTTTATAATAACCTTTCAAATGACTGACTGACTTATTTTATTCATGATCATGATCATAAAACTTTCTATATTATTAAAATTTAATTTGAAGTGTCAAGATCTCTTAATGTTATATTTTTAAAAGATATCAAAATCAATTTCATACATTTGTTAGACCAAATATTTGAAATTTCATAAGTTTGTTTAGAAATTTTTAGCAGATTCAGAAAATGAAATATATTTTTTTCAGTCTTTAATGGGTTTTAATACGGACAACAGAAATTAGTTTAATCATTTTATTTAAATGAATATCTTCTTTTGTTAATTTTTTATTGCTTGACTTTTAATATTTTGAATGATGCATCATAATATGTTTCATAATCCGTCAGCAGGAATGTTATAATACTAAAATAACTGTGTATTATGTAAGAGAGACTGATATGGCATGCATATCAATCAGGTTCATTCTTTCTATGCAAATTATTGCAATCTTCAAGAAATTCAAATTCAGGATTTGGACTAAATTTAAGGTTTCAGATCTCTCCAAGTCCGAAAGACCTATTTTTGTAGTTGTATATTGTATAGTTGTATATACCTGTAAATATGGTAAATCAAAAATATTTTGAGTTAAAAGATAAAATTTGGTATACAGACAGTAAAGAAAATTTGTACATTTCTATAAAATTTTGAGCTAAATATATTCAGGGATACTTTATCCTTGCTATTATCTAAACACAAACAAATTAGATGATCACAAATTATGAAGAGCTTGAAAAATAAAATTTTGTGCATATCTTTATGATTTAAAATGTTAGCCTGTGTCTGATTTGGAACCAAGTCTTTCAAGATGTTAATTGGTTTTATGTCTGAAATTTCGAATGCATATAAGTGCGAAAATTCTAATTAACAACTTAGATAAATCAAATTTTTTAATAGTTTTTACATCTAAAGTGTAGAATCTAATCAAAATGTAAACCAAATCTATCATAATATTGGCAGTTTATCAGTCAAATATAGACAGTATTCATATAAACGCAATTGTTCATAAACACCTTTTATAACGCAAGTATTCAGTTAATCAATCTGTAGTGGATTCACCTCTCTAATTCTAACCAAGATATGTTACTCATTGTTAAGAGAAAATTCCAGAGGTCTCATTCACATATTCATCGCGCGAAATATTAAAATAAGTAATCAATATAAAAGAAGAAAGACTGTATAATGTAAACAAATGAAAGTAAACACACGCAGCTTCACCAACACCTTAGACATTTTAATTCGTGACACTACCATTTAATTTAAGACTTATCTTTATATTCACTTAAGAGCATTAATGGAAAAATTAATAAAATTAATGCGCATAAAGGTTGTCCTCGTATCAAGTTCACTATTATTACTTAAGATTATGAATATAATGAAATGAGAAGTTTATTTTTAATATGTAAGAACAATAATCTGTTTCAATTATTTCATTGGCTTTATGAATGGTCAGTCAGTGCAGGCTTAATAGCTTCGGGGCCCATGATTTGGAAGTCCCAGATTCGAGTCCTGGTGAGTGCTCTCGGCTCTAGTTTGTGTTACTGGAAAAACAAGAGGCCCTCAATGAGGCTGAAAGCACTGGCAGATAAATATCAGCCGGCTTACAAAGCACCATAAGTCACAACACAGCAACAGTCATCCGTTTTAATTACTTCGATTTCTGCATGAATTACAAAAGACAGATTAGTAATACCGAGAAAGTTGTAAACGAAGATATTAATAAAAATGTTTAAAAAGTGTAATAAGAATGATAAATTAAAAATATAAATAAATAAAATGCATCAATAAAAAATTAGCAAGTTTTTTTTATTAATGTGAAAGTTACTAGAACGTTTTATAGATTAAAAGATACAGCCAATTTATCGTAATTTGCTAAAAGGTTATAAGAAGTGTTAAAACTTTTCTTAAACTACTTTTTTTAAAAAGAAAACTTTATATGAAAGCTATATAGTTGTTAAAAACTTTATGACACAAATCACAATCATCACAGATATATATAAATGCAACATTTATTATATATTTCAGTCGCCCTTTACCTAGTTCCACACATCCTCGGAGATCAACTCTCATGTCCTAAAGGCGACATCACGTGTCATCTTCATAAACTCGCAGTGTTAAATTTATGGACGAATGCTAACCCGTTTTTCCAAGAGAAAAAAAATTACAATAAAACCTCTCATCTCATGTTTTATCGTTGCATAAAAGTTATTTTATATCATATATCAACGTTTCCATTAGCATCTATCATGAGACCCTCTATACTTAAGCACCTTATCGATTAGTACAGACATGCGAGATCTTCCAACAATTAAGCACGCCTAGAAGTTTATATTGCAAAAAAGTGCTGTTTAGATAGACACTTAATTAGAGACCACCAATGGACCGTGATTTTGGCTTATTTAAGGTTCATAAAACAGAATGCAGATAGATTGGTTCGGGCGAAGTTGTTCAAGAAATATAACGCCTTCCTACGACATTTTACCCCGTGTTAGTGGTTTCTTAAGCTCGTGCCAGGACAAAATGTGTTGCGGTAACAGCTGGGCTGAATGGGTCTGTATTTATCTTCAGCGGCAGATGACACTAAAGTTGTGGGTCCAAATAAAATCCTGACTGGAGAAAAAAATGTTTAAGAGCTAAGAGCTTTGTTGCTTTTTTGGATTGATTGTATATCTTCGACCGCTTATAAGAACCACATTTTAACATTTCTTTGTAAATTTATGTTTCTGAAGTGGTTTCAATCAAACGCAGAGGAGAAGTTGGATTCACGTATTGATAGATCAGATGAAAAGGCTTTAGAAAGTAGAATCTATATTATAATAGTTATATTAGTTAAAATATTTTTGTCGGTCTGTTTCCAATAATATTTCTTTTTTTTTATGTATTAAGTAGGAAATATATAACAGTAAAGCCATATAAAAATAAGAAAATATTATTATTAGTCATATAAATATATTGAGCTTGAGAATTAAATTAGTCCTCAGTAGACGACTCCAACAATCGGATTCTTATTCTGTAGAAAGAAATGTTTATTATTAAGAAGTTAACTATTTTACCATGAATTCGCGGTTTTCTTCTGGTTTTCATCGCTCTACACTAGATAAGAAAAAGATCTAATATTTGCTTTTGGATTGGAAATTAATAAAAAAATAGATGTTTTCTATTTCAAACACTTTCTTATTGATTATTTTCAGTTTTTGTTAGTTGCTGACAAGTTTCCTGCTTAAATTTATTTTAACTACCCAGTACAGATTTGTTAAGTAGTCAATAAAATTATACAAATTTTAAATTCATGTCCGGATTTTTAAAAATCAATTTCAAATATTTTATTTTGTACTTTAAACTACGTAATTTATTATACATTAGTTGCATTCTGTAAAATTTATAGATTTCTGTATTACAAAAAATAATTTAAATGATTATTCAAATCGAGTCGTATTTTGTAATATTTGTTTAAAAAAATATTATTATTCCGTACTTTTTATTATTGGCTAGATTATTTTTAACAAAGTGATTTAAACTGGAAATAAAATAACCATGAAATAATTCGATATTTAAAAATAAATAAGCATTTAATATATCATTTATGGCTATACCTTAAGAAACTATAATAAATACTTTTTTAGTAAAGAAAGCTTGACAAATTTTTAACTATTCAATTAAAATGTTTCAAATTTGTTTTAATAATTTTATTATTGATTTATAATTTCGTAATAGTAACTGAAGTGAAATCTTATTTCAATCTCTTTATGCATACCTGTGAATATAATTTTTTAACTGGAAACTCCACATAAAATAAAAAAGGGCAGAAATTCATCAGTCCAGTAATTTATTTTTAATACGCTATTCATTAAAAAAATAGAAAATATGCATGAAAAAACACAGAAAGATCGACAGAAGCAAGAAGTTAAATCGGAAATGGAGAAATTCACCTTCATGTCTGTTTATTTCTACACATAAAGATTTTTAATGTGAATATCATTGTTAATTAAAAATTAAGCAAAATTTCTTCAAAACAACACCAAGAAGCATTTGGGATAGTTTACATTCTTTTGAAATAATTGTTCGAATTTAAAAGTAACAAAAAATTAAATATTATAATTCAATCAAAGTATTCTTGATGCGATTATATAGCACCCATCACTAAACATCGGGAGAAAAAAAAGCCATCAAACTGAACTAAGCAGAAGAAAAAAATAACAAGTATCCATTTCTGCAAACTCCGAATAATTTTCAATCAACCTTAAAACAAAAACAAAAATGGGTCTACTTGGAAAAGTTGAAATTAATAATCAAAGAAATTTTAATTTGTACTTATTAAAAGAAATATGTTAATAAAAACAACAGATCCAAGTTTTACCATCTTTGTCTTGAGAAAGATGACAAATTAATTATGGTAAGAAAAATCGTAATTTCTAAAAGTGAGGGAAAACCGCAAATATCACATTATTAGATAAACTTACTGTGTTAGTTATAAAGATCCTTTACGATATTCTGCTGTTGCAACCCACGTAATAACATTTCTCCTTATATTTTATGTTTTTATTTCAGGTTTGCTGTACTTTCAACTTATATTAAATTCATTTTATATGATAAAAAGCCATTCATCTATAGATGTGATACCTTAAAATTGTTCCTATAACCAAACAAAGCCATATAATTATTAAGTTATATATTCATTATACCATCAATCATGGCATCATACTAGCTGAATAACCCTTTTAGTTTTCTTAATAAACAAACTTTTACAAAATATCTCTTAATCCTTTTCAATTCTAAAAAATGATTAATAACTTTTCTAAATAATAATTAATAAACAGTTACCTTCATTATTATTTAGAGAATAATAATATGCCGAATATCTAACTTTGAACTAAACAAAAAGAAAAACGTTTCTTTTACAGTTTGCTATGTACCAATATCTTTTAAAAGTAATTATAAACAACCCGTAAATAATCACTCAAAAAGAATTATTATAAACACTAAAAATTATTTTATTATTTTTTCAAAAATAAAAAAATAAAGAATAAATTTCTTCACTGCACTTAAATAATATCAACCATTTTCATCACATCCTAGATCACCGCAATAATTTTTCAATCATAACCACATCGAAAAAGTAGACAGCCCGCTGTCTGCTCATCCCTCTATCCTCAGAATAAATTTTACCTACCAGGTGTTAGAACAACTGTGACCCCCTGTTCACAGACCCTCCCACCGAACGGAGAACTATCAACTCCGGGCATCGTAGAGAGGGCGCCACTGCCCCAGTCACTGCCTCAGCTGGCTCGAGATCGAAACAGTTAGAAGGCCCAACCGGCTTCCCAAAGACCAGAAGGAGCACCGTCTTGCCCACTTTCACCTACTGGCATTTCTTTTTCTCAGGTTTTGCATCGCAGGAGGTCCAACTAGCGGACTGGGATTCACTCTCAGCGGATAATAAGTCTATGGATTTTCCTCCGCAAATTGCATCGCTCCAGTTAATCCATGTGAAAAACTTCGTGGATATGGTGTGAATCGTTAGTTAGAAGTGTTTTCGTTAACTCAGTTCGCGAAGTTCTGAGTTTGGCGGTAAAATTAGGATTTGTCCGCAAACTTTTAGAAAAAAAAATCAGTTGATTTGTTTGAAATGAAATGATCATGTAGCAACTTTTTCATAATGTTTCTTCTCTTTGGCGGAACTACACATTGATTGATAAGTGCACATTGGAAAAAAACGAGTGAAACCAAATATTCTATATTAAAAACATTATGCAGCTCTTATTAGGATCGTTAGGTTTTATTCTTTATGCACTTCTACAGCCTATTTTCTGTTCGTCTACATCGACGACTACAGGTAAGAATTAAATAATTAAAAAGTTCAATTTGCTCATAATGTTCATATATAACTATTGTGAATTTTTGTATTTGTTTTTTTAAAAGTGAACATCGAAAAAAATTACCAAAAATATATTTTTTAACCATGAAGCATTTCTACAACTTCTATTAAAGCTATATAAATACACATGAAATCCAGCATCTACAAAAATATTATAAATAATTATTATTCCAGACAGACACATTAATAAAAATCGCACTTTTTTCTAAATGCATTAAAAATTGCTTTCCTTTTTTTAATTATTATGCCAACAAGAAGACAATTTAAAAGTTCAAGTTTTTCTCATTGTGAATTTAGTTCATTAATTTTCACTTTTATTCTTTACTTATTAAGAGTAGAAAATGAATGGAAAATGATTTATCGCTGATTGATTTATTAAATGGGAATTTATTAATGAGGCTCAACATTTTTATATGTATTGCAGTGTGGTTAAACTATATTATTTGATATTGAAACAAGAACAAAATTGTCTGATAATTTATAAAGTTCCCTGTTTTTCTAGAAAATTACTCACGTGTTATTCGAAGAAAATTATGCTAAAATTTTTGCTTTTGGAATAAAATTCTGAACTTTTGAATTACTATTTTAATTTTTTTTAATGTATACATGAGACAATTTTGATGATGATGTAGTATAGATTTATAAAATGGATGAAGTGAAATATTTTTGTACTATGTCTTTTATTTTGTGTATGTATTTGAAACTAATAAAATTGTAGTAATCAGCTTCTATTTCAACAGTCTAAAGTCGGAAAAGAAAATATTTCGATCCGACGATTACAGATATATTTTGGTTATTGATAATTTTATACTTTATTACGTAAATTCATCATTTTTTATAGATTTGTAAAATTATAATGAATAGAATTTAAAATTCAAATTCATATTAAACTCTAATTAATTTTAATGTATTGTTATTTAAAATTAATTAATTATTATGTTTGCAAAATAATCTATGTTTTTGTGAACAAGAAAATAAAAGCAATACAAATTTAAAATATGCACTCCATTTTCTTACATTTCTTTTTTTTTCTTGGGGGGTGGGGGGTAGATTTTATTTCAATGCCACATTAGAATGAGCATTCTTTGAACTTGAAAATAATTGAACAGGCTTTTTGATATTTCTGCTATCCTTCAAAGAAACTGTGATGAATCCTGAATAATTCAAATAATGTTTTTTAATAGCCTAATTGAAAAATTACATTGAAATTCAAAGAAAATTTCCCTCGCAAAACATTCAAAGGGCATCTGATTACAATTTCTTTAAGCACTAAACGGTATGCCTGAAATCATTTCAGCTAAAAGGATTTCAAATTGAATAAATATTTAATCTATTAATGATAACGTAGAAAAGCTATTTAAAAATTGTCATCAATCTTAAAAAATAACAATATTGAATTTCTAGACTTTTTCCCGAGTTTATTTTTCCGGACTTTCGTTCCAGTAGAAGAATTTTTATATAAATTATAAAGGCCTTATGCATGAGAACGTCTTTTTTTTTCTAATCAAGATATTAATATTTTTTCTAACTCTTATTCGGAACATTTAGTTGAAAATGTTTGTATTTTAAATTTATTTCATAGAAGTTCCAAATTCATTAAACATCTTTTTTTTTCAATTTTTTTAAACGATTAGAAATTGCATTCATCAATTGAATCAAAATAATTCTTATGCAACATTTGTCTTTTAATATAAAAAACAATTAAAATCTAATTTTTAATAGCTAAAATTAATGAAATTGTTCAGATCAATATTATCGAAGCCAGTATAGCTAATATAAGTATCCCCGCATTTATAAATGAATATTAAAATTAAAAATTATTAGAACAAAATTTATATTTAATCTTGAAAAAGGTTGAAAATATTTCATCTCAAAATTTCACGAAACCATTTAATTTAATAAATTTTATGTAATTCATTGCGACATTTCTTCTGTGGCAACAAGATTTTTAGAACGTTCTGAAATCGTATAAATTTGCCTGCGGGAATTTCTTCCAAGTTTCATTTTAGCATATTTTCTTAATAAAGTGTGTTGATAATAGAATAATAAATGAGAGCACGATCTTTAATCTCATTCATTTTTTTTCCTCCAAAACCATTTTTCAGATGTATTATGAATAATTTTTCAAAACAAATTTAGCGCCATTTTTATTCTGACGCCAACACGACGTTAGTTCACTTCCCTTCTTTCCCATCGAATAATAAATTTTTGAAATAAAATTATGCAAAAATGTTATTTATTGACTGAGCGGATGTTTCGGAAATTAATTTAAACTCGTTGACTTTTTCATCGCGTTCTCCTAACAGATTAAGAATATAAAAAAAAGAATTAATCAGTTTCTTACATTTACCTTATTTTCCTTATTCCATCATTTTAAGAAGATAAAATGATCAAAAAGAGGCACGCTTTTTCAGATGAATTTAGAAATAGAAAAAAAAAAAAAAAAAAGAACTGATGAATCTTTTTTTTTTTTGAAGAAATAATAATTAGCAATTATTTGATGTGAATTTCCAATTGCATGAAAGAAAATGGTTTTTATTTTTTTCCACTTTTAAAATAAAGTAGGTAATTTAAATTTTGCTTCTTGAATTCAATAAAGCTTAATAAAGGTATTCAAAGAGAAACA
>JAPMOQ010033164.1:0-13046 GCA_026543055.1 Argiope trifasciata
TGGTAATCACCCTCATTGAAGTGTTTCTATCATATTCGTATTGTAATCATTTTCTTCCAGTTTTCATATTCTGCTTTAAAAAGTACTTATTACTCGTATTATGCATCTTTTTAGTTTGCAATCTTAATCAATATGCTGCCTTTTAATTGTGAAGTAATTATTTTTTAAAATATTCATCAGAATTATTAAAAAAATTTATGCATAACAGTTAAAAAATGAATATATTTCGAGCACGGAAAAATTAAAATTGCGAATTTTACTGCGCATAACTAACTTCACAAACATATTTCCTGCTTTTTGTATACAAATGATTATTTCGTTTAAAAAAAGATTAATCATAACTTCCGATGTTTTTATGTATGCAGAGAAAGAACTTAAAAGGCCTATTCCTTTTATGTAAATTCATCTTGAAGTCGTTCATCGAGACATTTCTTAATCGAGCAGTGGAATGAACTCAAATTACAAGGAAATGTTCGAGGAGCTCATATGTGTTTGAAATTTGAGGTAATGGCACCATCTAAAAACATAAATGCAATTAATTGGCATTAAAATAAATGTGGATATTGAAAGAAAATGGCTTAAAAATAGTAGTGGATGAATCGCTTTCACAAAAATTTATTTTTATTCTGACGCATATACCTATTTTCAGTTGAAGAATTTACGTTTTCAGTTTTATAAACTGATTTTTTTAATTGGGTGAGTGTTTCACAGATTTTTTGGTATTTATATCGATGACAGGTAATTGAATGCGCTCATATGGCGAATGAAATAATGAATGAAAATAGTACTTTTTTGCAGTTTTTATTAAAAAATAAGCTGTCAATATTAAGGAACAATCGTTAAATTCATGATTTTTGTATTGAACTTGTCATTATATTAAGGTTTATTATAGGGACATTTTGTTCTTCTCCCTTAAATTCCTGAATGTTATAAAATTCTTTCATGAGTGTCAGGCCGTGTCTCACATTAAATGCGAATGTGGGACCTTTGAAGCTAAAATACCGAAGACAGTAAATATGCAAGTTAGGTTTGGTCAGAGAAACTCGTTAGGTGGAAAAAATTTGCATAGTATTGGAAAATAGTTTTCATAAACATTACTACTATTTTTACTTCATTACGATATATTTTTTGTTTTGATTTGTTTGGTATAATCCACTATGGTTCAACCTCCCCTCCCATACTTCTTTTTATTAGGAACTTCACAATGTTTAAGATTTAGATTCTGTAAAATAACCTTATTAAAAATTTGGATTTTCTTCTATGTAAACAAGAAATCTTCCTTCGACTTTAATGCACGTTTCACGACGTTTCGGTTTCGAATAGAAGGAAAACTCTGTAACGAATGCGTTGCTAAATGAACTAGTTCTTGCAAGATATAACCTCAAACTGTTTTCCACTCATTTATGTTAAGCTCAAAATCAGGCAAAGAGAATCTGCAATATTATATAACTACTGCCACCATTATTAAATTTTAAAAAAACATTGCATCGAAATTCGTGCTGAAACTGAAAAATATGCATACACTTAATTTTATTTTCAGAAATTGATTTATTTTAGAGTGCAGCAAGTTTATTAAGAAGCCTTCAATAAAACGCTTCTCTTTACCAATAAAAAATTAGTGAGAAAATATCTTATTTCTAGTTTGTTATTTTGAAAGGAGGTAATAAATTATATTAAATTCTTAATTATATGATCGACTGATTATAATTTACTTTGATAGAGGGTCTGAGGATATAAATTTAACAAATTTTTTGAACACATTTCAAAATCAAGATCACACTCTGTGGGGAAGTGATATTTATCAAGCAAAAAATACATTAATTCTTTTTATTTGTCAACAAATTTTCCTACCCTGATGCACTTATATGTTTAAATCTAAGTGAAATCGTGTTTTTTACCTTCCACATATCTTTACTTAACGTCAATTTAAAAAGAAAAGTATTGCCATCACGGTGAATAAGGATTAATGCTTTTTTAATTAAAGAATACATATAATGAAATTTACTTTGAACAACTGATACGCTTTTGAAAGATTTTATGAATGAATTTCATTGTTTGTCAATCCAAGTGCAGTATCGATGTTTTTTATGTATATGCGATGAGTTTCAGTTATTCAGAAGCGTGGTAAGCATTTCTTGATTGAAAAAATTATCATGCGTCAATTTCATCCCCTTACCCGCAATGCAATACATCTCCTAATTTTCGATAAACTTGATAAAATGAATTTGGGTAGAGTTAAGGATTCACTAATGAATTTTCTGCTACCAGATGTCTGTTCAGTCAGTAACAAATATCTTTTTTTAAAAGCACATACACTGTACCTTACTACCTTACTACCACTCAAAGGAAAATTGTGTCGGCTCATAAATGTTCAGTCAATAACAAAAATATCTTTTGTTTAGAAAAACATACACTATACCTTGCTAGTATTTACAAAAAATATTTGCAATTTCCTTAAGACGACAATGCATTCTTCTCGCATTTAATTAACGTAAAACTGTGTAGGTATATAAATTGTACAAATATAATTTATAATTTAAATCTTTGTAAATTGATTTTTTACCTTTAATAATTAGCAGCTCTTTAAAATTTCTTTGGAAGGTGTAACAGAACACACTACAAAAAGCGAAATGCATTTTATAGATTAATTTTAAAAATAAAAACCTTAATTGAATAAGTATTACCAAATATCATTATAAATTTGTTTTGATAGGAAATTACTTCTTTTCAGTTGTTTTTATATCATTATAAATACCTAGATTACTTGATGAATCCATTTAGGATTGATTTAATTTACTTCGCATTATTCTTAAAAACCTTTTTAGTTAGGTACTAACTAAAAAATTGAAAGATCTCTTTCGTAATTAATCTGGAAATTTTTATTACTAACGAGTAATGTAAATGTTTGAACAAGTATTGAAATTTCCAACTTATTTGTTGCCTTTTTTAACCACTTCGCATACAAGGACGTGTCTGAGACGCGTATCGGATGATTGAATTTCAGTCTGCAATTAAGTTAAAAGCATTAAATAATTTAAAATGAAAAAAGGCACTTGAAACATTATTATTAAAGGGATTAAAATAATAGTAAATATTCCAATCAGGAAGCTATTAAATTCGTCATTCAATTAAGAAGTTAAGTAAATTTGTATGTCAAGTGGTTAATTAAACGGTTTGAACCTGTACTAGTTCTATCAACTCGTTAGTGAAGTGTTTATCAAATTTGTGGTGAATTCGGCAGACTTAAAATGTGCGATGAGTTGTTTTTTTTTCGGCATTTTACTTTCAGATTGATTACTTTTAGTTCTGGATCAAATTTAAATTATTACTGAGGAGAACCTTGATTTTTGTTTTGAGCTCCTCATAAGAATAAGCGAAAGCATTTTCTCTTCAATAAAATCATTTCGTACTCAGAACTTCTCTCATATTGCCTTTTCATTCTATTTTTCAAATTTGATTCTTATAAAGGTTATTTTTCAAACAATGTAATTAAAAATTTTAAGCATAAAAAAGTTAAAATGTATGTTAAAAGTTTAAAACCTTCCTTTGAATTTAAAAAATTGTAACACTGCAGTTGAAAATTTAATCTATTCCAAAAGGTGTATGGAATGATTTTTCTAAAATGCAATGATGCAAAAGTGGGGATTTTCTTTAGATCTCAGCTATTGAGGATTACAGTCTAAAAAGATGGATTCCTTTATTTTCAGTAGGAAAATAATGGATTCCGTGAAATACTTATTGTATACGAAAATATTGTTTTCAATTGAAATGGCACGCATAATGAAATGTTCCATATTTTTTGTGCAATATTTAAAATATGAAAATGTCTAGAATTAGCATTTGAATTAATATAATGACTAATAACAAATGCAAGCGATTTAAAATTGTTGTATTTGCAAATATGATCTTCAACTCCTCTATGTGCGTCCAGGTTGCTCATTTGTTCATATTTTTTTATGTGAAATATTAATTAAAGCTACATTTCTAGTAGTTAAATTTATATATCAGAATTTAGATTTGCAAGATATTTTTCCAGCTTTAAAACATATTCTTAGCTTATACACAATCTGAATCTTTTTCCAACCAAATATTTATACAAAATTTCTTTAAAAAGTGTTTTTAAAGAAATATCTTGTAAAATTTTCTTTTTGTATGTTGATGTACATTGATGTATGTTGATCATGACTAATATATATATATATATATATATATATATATAAAGACTTGGACACCAAATATTTCTTATTTAAAAATATCTCGCTTTGTTTCGCCATTGGAATAAGCTTTTCTTTTTAAAAAAATTAATTTCAGATTTTCATAATTCATTGAAACGGGGGATAAAACTTTGCAAATGAACGTGTGGCAATTTTAAATTTACATATTTAACATTTACTGTTTAATTTGCAATATATATTAGAAATATTTCCATTAAAACATAATGTTTACCAAGGTGCTTGAAGTTTTGTAATTTTTTTCAAAATTTTAATACTTAATGCCATAATTTTATAACTGTTTCTATCCATTAATTACCAATTATTAAATTGTTTACTTTATTTTTAATTTACATAATCGCTATTTAATATTGTTTGTCATAATAAAATTTGGTTATTGACGTATTTTATAAAATAATGATGTAAACAAGCTGAAAACTAAAAGAGAAAGAAGCCGAATTGTGAACAAAAGTGTTTAAAAATAACATTTGTTGAAATGCTTTTTTCTCTAGAAATTTAAAATTTCTAGTATTTGGTCATTATTTGTCACTGTTATTTTGAAAACTGCAACATACAAGTTCATTCTACACTGCTCAATTTTCTCTATCTGTATCTTGTGTATTTTAGACTTTCTGAAAATTCTGAAGAGTTTAATACATAACTTATGATAGTTTTTAATTTCCAATAAAAAATTTTTGATTATATGAAAATAAAAATTACAATACAAAGTTGATAGGAAAGGGAAATTTAGTAAAATAGAGAAATTTTACTACGGTTTATTGTATTATAAACGCGAAACTTTAAGATAATTAACTTTTTGATTGTTGTGCCCAGAATTTTATTTAATTATGCAGTGTAGAATTAAAAAAATGAATTAATTAACGTTCATGAATTTGCATGCCTGTATCAAATTGTTGAATTTGAATGAAAAAAAAATTGAATGCCCTGATTGTACTCTTTTGAGGAGCTGCAAGCTTGCTGCGCTGTGTCATGTAACCAAAGAAATCCTTACTCAAGTGCTAATCGTCAAAAGAATCTTCGATAAAAAAATATATAAATATTCTCCTTGCTCAGCAGAATGGTAATATACTGATAATGCAAAAAAGCAGAGAGTTGGAGCAACTTATTAACAACCTGTTGCCTGGCGAGTTTTGTTCATATATTTATTACCGGTGGGAAAAAGTTGCTCGTTTTTTTTTTTTTTTTTTTACTTATCAATGCAACTGAAGAATCTCCAATAAGATAAAAAAAAACTGCTTTTAAGCATCCAGAATAGAATATTCATGTCCATAGTTCGATTCTGTGAACTATTTTGAAATGGTGGACAAAAAAAACTATAAAAAGCTGAAAGAAAAATTTACTGACTGTATTCTCTTGATGAGCCGCTTTGTTTTTAATTTCCAAAGAAACCTTTCTGAGAGGAATTATGGTAGCCATATAAAATTTGAGCGAATTTAATAATAGAAATGTACATTTTGTGTAATCTTATGTTAGTATACTGATACTGTTAATGACAAAGTTGCAAAGAGCTGATGCAACATTGTTGACATCCTGTTTGCTGCTTGGCGATTACTTTCAGTCATAGAAAATATCACTTTGATTGTTTTAAAAAATGAAATAGTCTAAGAATCGCCAGCGAAAAAGACCTGATTATCCTGGATAGAATACTCTTGATAAGAAATTTGTGAACTGAGGGAATGAGAACTATAATGAAAGCCTGGCCGCTGCTCTTCATTCCAACACCACGCATATCTGTTTTAATGCTGAGAGTTGGATAGGAGCTCTGTATCCTCATTTGCTTCGTTCTTTTGCAATCTGTCTTCGTGCCTAATAAGTGTGCAGTTCCGGTGACAGTGGTTTTGAATATCGGAATCATCAGCAAGGAAAATATGCAATTTGCAAAGATATCTTCTATGAACTTGAAATGCAATGACTGTGCTAGGATTCTTCTGTTAATACTGTGCTGCGAGTCTTCTGTTAACATTGTGCTGACTACAATGAATGCAGTGGTTTCCATGAAAAGTGCACCCACATTAAGACTAATGCCTTAAGCGCAGCATTTACTAAACAAGTGGATCGTCCGAAAATTGACTGAGCTTGAGAATATTTTGTAATGGTCTATAGCTCTAGTGCGAATATACACTGTTAACAACTTTAGACATTTCACTTAATAAATGTTCTCATCTTAACAAGATAACAAAGAAGTGTACAGCTGAGCGATTGTCCGCTCGAACCAGAAAGATGCCATTTTAATGACATCTTCACCGATGCAAAGCTGCAGCTTGTTAGCTATTCTTCATTGCAGTGACGTATCTAACTGTTTCAGTTTCAACATGGACAGTTGGATAAGAGTTCAGTATTGCCAGAACTCACTTCTGTCTTTGCCTGTTGCAGCCTTTCTTCCTGTTTAATAACTGAGCCATACGGCGGTAGTATACAGTTCTGAGCAAGCAAAATCCACAATTTTTAAAGGCCACTTTCACAAACATTATAATGTTGTGACTGTACTATGATCCATCTGATAACGACATTCGGTTGGATCCTTACAATGTTAATTCCAAAAATAATTGACTTGTGTGCAACATTTTGTTAATCCATAAAGGCATAACTAAAAGTGGCTGAGCATGAGCAGGCTTTACAGGGACTTTCTGAATGATTTGCAGCTCTTCTAAGAGTATGCATACCTTATGACTCCAAACATTTCCGTTATTAAATTCACTAATCATCCTATCAAGGCTTCAAAAGAAATATACTATTAAGATATTGACTGTTCAAATGCAGAAATATGCCTCTTTAAGGACTTCTTCACAGATGCCATGTCGAAATGGTAAACTGCAAACAGAAATAGTACATCGAGACTACTAAAAAAATTCTCATCTTCTAAAGGCATTTTCCAAGTCGAGAAATTTATATTTTCATCAGGAATAACTGATGAAATTAATTTGGAATGTGTTGGTGGTGCTCCTTAGTGTCTGCCATTAAAAATATCTCTGTCTCACCCGAGTATCAGACATACGAGCAGGCAGGCAAGCAGCTTCTTTTGAATGCATCTGGAACTTCTCATTGTGCTGTCTTCAGGAAACACATTTTTGATGTAAATTCTTCTAGCAAATTCATTTCATATGCTTCATGACTTACTCTTGTTATATTTGTTTTTATTTATAAATTATCTTGAAGTTGCAGTTTTCACGTAACGTAGATGGCAAATTTCGCAGTTTTCAAATTGAGTAATCCATTTCATTCTCAAAGTGTTGATTCGTTTCCTATGGGAAAAAAGTCTTAAACTCAGAAGTTTGAGATTATAAATATCGTTAAATTTTAATTTGCGAGTAGTCAAATGCAAAGCTTAAATAATGGCGAAAAAAGGTCACTGATTTGCAATCTTCGTAAATTTCTGTACATATTTGAGATATAAAATTGATTATATAAAAAGTAATATAAATACTTTTAATTTAAAATTTAAATTTAGCATTTCACAGAAATTAGTTCAATAAAATATTTATTTGGATGAATTGTTGTTTTGAGCCTATTAACCTTTTTAAATGCCGTACGCTGGCTTTTGATTGAATCGTAGCAGACTGTCAAAGCATTATATCTGCCAAAAAACAAAGTGCGTTAATGGATTAGATTGTAATGGACTTAAATGAAAAAGTAATTAAACACGGCAATCAAATAGCGTTTAAAGGCTTTACATTTCTATATTAAGACTGTATATTTGGAATCCAAGTCTCTTTCATAATATAAATATAGATGCGAAAATGAAGCGAAATTTATCTGCTCAGGTAGACTGCATGGACAAAATGAATTTCTCTTTGAATTCAGATTTGAGTGAAAAATATTTCAAATATTTTATTATCTATTAAGCGGAATAATGAGTTAATTTAGGAATTAACAGATATTTCTGTATGATAAGTGTTTGATTCAAGTAATTTGAATACAAAATATGTAATTGGATATCATATGTATGCTTGAATATAATGCGTATTTAACATGTATTTAATCAAAAGTTATTCAATTTTTCACTCTTCCCAATGAAGCGTCCATGCAGGTCTATCGGATTAATAATCTGTGCAAATGCAGATTAGAAAATTGTTAAAAAATTTATGTAATCTGATTAAAGAAATGTACAAGTAGATGCATGTCCAGAATACAAGCAATGCTATGTAGAATTTTTTCCAGTTTAAAAATTACTATTTAATACCTTTTTGTATTTAATTGTGACATAGAAGCAAAAAAAAATGTTAAAAAATTATTTAAAAGTAGAAAAAGAATTTAAAAAAAATATTTAAAAAAAAAAGAAGAAAAAAATATATATAAGCAAAAAAGCGAAAAAAAAGGAAAGCAAAAAAAAAAAATGTAAAGGAAATAAAATAAAATAAATTTTGGAAAAAGGAAAAAAAAATACGAAAGAAAAAAAATTAAGAAAGGAAAAAAAAAGAATTTTAAAAAGTAGTAAACTAAGTAGAAATAAGAAGCGCTCTTTGACACAAATGATAATATTATTTCTTGTTTTCATGCATTTTTCCATATGGTTTATTTGTATTTAAGCTAAAACCATGAATGTATAGAGTTCTGAATGTGATGGATTGTGAATATTTAACATTTTGACTGCCACGATCATTTTGAATGAAACTCAGGATTCCGTGCATGTTATATCAGATCACACTGCCATCTTATTTAACATACATCTTCTTATTTATCATACAACATGCATACATAACATTATATATGTGGTTAGGATTATATTAAGAATAATTTCATAACTAGGTTTAATCACAATAAATTTGATCTACTTTTATGTAATTTACACAAATTGTATGGAAAATAGTGTAAATGTCATAAATGTTTAGAGCCAAAGAACGCGAAAATTATTACCGGACATTTAAATAAGGTTAATTTTTCATCCCTTTTTAATATTTCGGTATATAAAATCCTCACGCAAAAATGGTGCTAGCACATGTTAATGTATTCATGGTTTTGGTTAACCCTGAATTAATGTCATGGCAGACAAAATTGTGAAGTGTTTGGAAAAAGATGCCGAGTTGATTATAAGAAGTTTTTAAAAAATTCAGCCTGGATTTTTTTTACTGTAAATTAAAAACAATGTGTCACGATTACCTAACTGTTCCTCGAATTATTTCTACGACAGACATTCAGATGATTTAGTATAGATTTTTTACAATGGATCTTGAATAATTTAATGTTAAAATCATTATTAAGAAATAGAAAAAAAATTTAATTTAAAAATGTAAAAAAGAATAGGTTTTTCAGAAAATTAATTTTTTTAAAGTTTTGATTTCAGTTTGAGATAGTTATTAGGTAAATTTAAAGATGAATATATAAGAATAAAATTAATTGCCATTTATTTAAAAAAAATAATTTCTCATAATTAATAAATAACTAGTCACTTGTTTTAGCTTATTTGAGCAACTTGGACCCATTCCGAAATCAAAAAATGAATGATACAAATTTGGTGTACGAAATAATTTTGAAACAAATGTAAACAAAACACAATTTTTAAATTTTTTTTTATACAAACTAACATGTTTGTATTTCTTTTCAATTCGGAATGAGAAAAAATTTTGTTAGCTTGTTAGTGTTTCGTCAAAATATTTTCTATATATATTTTTTAAAATTATGATTTGTAATTTACACTTTTGGAAGTTGTTCAAGGTTTTCAAAGAAAATCCTCCCCTATATAATTACAACAATGATCGAATGTGCCAGAAAAATGTCCTTCCAAATCATTTATCCAAGTAACATTTGAAGTTAATAATTGGCATAAACATATCTGCCCATTCTATCGTATATCACGTTTATCATGCAGTTACACATATACAAATCATTTAAGATGTTGAAAGCATTAACGGCGAGTAATAATATTAATAATTATAATACGTAATTTTTTATTGTCAACTACCCTGGATTGTGGCAGACATACACATCGACATCTCTCCAGATGAAAAAAAATATTTAAAAAATTCAGAAATGAATCGGCGTATCTGAGAGCGTAAGACTCGAATTTAACATCAAACATTTGAATGCTTAGATGCATGCGAGCCAGTCCTTATGCTTTAGGATAGATGTATACTTCCCTGTTGCTTATTCACCACAGAACTGATAATGTGTATCTTGCTATGTCAGCATTCATACGCGAAATATTGAAGAGCTCTGACCTTTTATTTTTATAGAAATCGAATTTCGAAGCATCCTATATTTAGAAAATCAATATTTATGCAGTTTTTCGAATTTGATTCGCATTTCATTAACGTTGCATATCCAACGTTTTACGTACTTGAGAAACTTGTAATTTTTAATTCTCTAAGTACCAACTCTGATTGATTTATAAGTGAAATAATGCTTAGTAGAATTTTTTTTCAAAATAGTAACATATCATGCCAAGCCTGCCTCAAACTCCTGCTAATAAATTAATTAGGTGGTTTTTGGACAAAAAAAAAATGTTTGAAGAATGCATCTGACATATTTGATTTGTTTCTATCGACATGTGTTGTAAGCGTCTATTAATTATTTACAATTAAATGAACTTGGTTAGAGTTTATGAATATTTTTATTCTTTTTGTAACTGATGGCAAATTCGAACCTCTATAGAATACCTTCCATAAATCAAGTGCATGGTAAACTTCTGTTGCTTATCATGTGTTTTACATTATGCTATGCAAAACATGAAAACTTTTGTTTTATTATCTCTCGATTACACTGTAAAATGAATGTTGCTATTAATTCTATAATTTATATCTAAAATATTAGTATTATTGATATTTGACTTTAAAAGTCAGTATCTTTATCAGAAATATAAAACAATGTCATGTTTGGTTAATTACACGTAAAAAAAAACTGAAATTCATCGGCAGACAATTCAGTTTAGTTCCAACTAATCTATAAGAAGCATTTTGAATTGCAGATATTTCAGCAATTATTTAAAATCCTTATCTTTTAGTGTTCTGGAAGAGAAGTCACTCTGATTACATTGACAACAAAATAGTTGCTGTAAATCAAAATGTGTTCATAGAATTTCATTAATAAAAAGGATTAGGTTGAACGGAAGGTTCTTCTTTAAATGTATTTTGTCTCAATAGAATAAGTGATGAAAAGTTAAAGGGTTTATACTTTCCCTCCTAGCTTTAACTTTTAATTAAAAAGAATTCGAGAATGTCTTGAAACTGTTTCATTTTCGAACGACTTGTTTAATCTCAGTCGCTCGAGTCGATTTAATCTCTGTCGGTGCCTTTCTCTGCTGCATTTTAAAGTAACTTGAATCAAATCAAGATACGCAAATTATTTTGATAAAAGATTGATATCTGCAAATACAGCTTTCAAAATTTCAGAACGACCACAAATCCCTTTTTTTCCTTATCTCTGTAACTTAAATTTAAGAATGCCGAAAGATTTTTTTAGTGTGACATAAAATCCCATTTTAATCAAATAAATTAAAAAAATTTTTAGAAATTTGATATTCAAAATAATCACAATCCAAAATATCTGCCCCAATCACACCTTTGTAACAGGAATGAACTGAATAATTATCCTCCCTACAGTCATAATGCCAATCACGTGATAGGTCACAATATCGTTACAATTACGTTATATCAATTACGCTGTAACTTCCGTCGTATGAGATGCGTTCCTTCATTGGAGTGGAGACAATTTGACTGTTTATGTCCATTAGGAAAGCGAGAAGCTCTCCATTAATACTGCAACTTCTCACCCACATGTTTGTGGCTCCCCTACCTTTGCCTTGATTAAATGCCAGAAAAGCAGAATCGTGATGGAACGCAAACAGATGTTTAGTGCATAATTAATTAGGTTTCCGCGCGTTGGAAAAAAGTTCAACTTGCAAATGATTATTGCATTGGACATTTTTCTCTTTATTTCTGGAAAAGCAAAATGGCACTTCATCCGGCAAAGGAATAAAACCAACAATTAAATAAAGAGTGTCCTGATTTTATATAATTTGATTTGATGAATTTTTGGGAGGTGTGGAGAATTTCTCTCTTGGAAAAATACTTTAAAAGATTTTTTTCTCCTTTCTCTGGTCCAATGCTTTAAGCGTCCTTCGTTGAATTCTAGAAAAAATTGTTTATTAAAAAAAGTTATTATTTGAAATATTTCATACCTGTTTTTATAATATATTTGAAATACTAACAAGGAAATATCTTATAAAAAAGTTTTAAAGAGAAAATCATACTGTAAAGGTGAGAAACATTTTAGAAGATAAATCCATATTTAAGTTCTTCCTTAATGCTTAAGGAAGGACTTAAATATGGATTATTAAGTTCTTCCTTAATGCATGCTTTTTCTAAAAATTGGTAAAAGTGTGTCATGACAAAATATAAATATCTGAGAAAAATTTGTCGTTTTCCCCGTAAAAATAGTGTAATTAAATGTATTCAATCATTACTTGTTTATCCAATGAGCTGAAGAAAAAAACATCTCTAGAAGATTTTTATAAAATCATTTATATACGTTTTTCTGAGGAAGAAAATTGAATGTAATAGGCGAAAAGTTAAGTTTATGCATTCTATACTAATGCTGAATTTCGAGATACTTGATAGTGAGGGAGAATTTCCACTGCTCGGTTTAAACCAATTGATTTAATTACTAGGCATGGTATTTATAATTCTGCTTTCACCCTTGTGTATATAATATGTGAATAATTTCAAATTAAAATAAAGAAAGCAGTTAAAACGAATTTTATTTTTGATTGTGTCTCTAAAGAAGATATTCCTCAAGAAATTAGCTAAAAACATTTCGGAGACTACCGTTCGATTCTGACTTAGATCAGTAGAGTTGAAAATAAATGATAAAAACAATTTC
>JAPMOQ010033181.1:0-18809 GCA_026543055.1 Argiope trifasciata
CTACATTCTTCTAAAATTTAAACACGCATTTACAGGGGATGGGATGATGTGATGAATATCTACTTTACGCTAAGAATTGGATTCACTAGCTTGTTCAACTATTCCATTTTAGAGCTTCCTGAATGCTAATGGAATTTAAGAAAATTCGGACAGGGAGGATGCAAATTTGTACCAAGGCAATCTTGACCACACCTGGATCCCGTTTTCCAAACACGGTCGCTATTCTAGTGTGATTTTATGCGAAAAGTTTAATTTCGCTACAGACAATTACGCTGGTAACGTCTCTTGAATTCACGAATTTCTAGTCCTGAAACTAGAAAACTAGGCCACTAGCCCAACACTGATCTACTTCTTCCTTTGATTTATATTTAAGGTTTTTAACTAACAACAATTTTTTAAATATTTCAATTTATTTCATAGTCAAGCAAAGGTTTTTAATCAGAGCTTCTATAAGAAATAGTCCAAGTAAATTTGAACTTTAAACTCTTCATAAAACATTTTAATTTCCAATGCTTCTGATAAGAAATTTTATTTCTATGAATTTCCTGTAGCTGATTTTTCTTATTTTATTCATTTTAGCTTCTAATGGTTTTATATATGTTTGATTTTAACACACAGTTTCGATGAAAAAAAGTGTTTACATGCTTTAGGCAGCAATAAAATTTGCTTTACTATTAAAACATTGTTTGAAGTTCAAAAAATTATCCTTACTACTTACAAAATTCTAATAAAAAATCTACTAAAATTCTACTGCTAAAACTTTACATTACTACATTCATAAAAATATCTACTATCTTCAACGTTTAAAGTTTTAATACATTTTATTAACATTATTATGGAAAACCCATAAATTTTTAAATCTTTTTTTTACTAATATTTAATTTACTAAGAGATGGTAGCAGTTTATTTTAAACAATAAAAAATAATTAACATCAATCAATAAACTATTCTTACAGTTTCTAAGTATTAATGAGAATATAAAATTGTAATGAGTTTCAGAAATTCCACATACCAGGAATTAAATGAAAGTTTGATTGTGAAATTCTTACTTAAAATACATTAAAAACTCACTAGAAATAAAAACTTGTGAAAACAGTTACCCAATGGCAGTTACAAAACCTTCTCATTTTAATTTTTAAAAATTCAGATTAAAATTGGAATCCTACTTTGAAGAGTAAGAAATTTTTTAACTCTGAAATATTACAATATTTCTCAAAGTTATGTATTACGAAAGCAAGTTTTTCCCAAAATTGTTTTGAAATGAACTTCACGAAATATTATTTTTTAACTGCATTGAAAGTTGATTCTCTTTGTCAACAATGTTAGATTTGTTTAAAAATAAAATGAATTAAAAAGGGATTTGAAATTTAAAAAATCAATCTATTAAAATTAACGAAATGACTCTTAAGGAATAAAATTTTGGAGACCAAAACTTCAAACCTTCAGCTGATCAGAAAAAGGTTGCAAAATTATTTATAAAATTCTGAATTCAAAATATGAAATAAATAAGCAAATATCATTTTTCATTTCATTGAAAGTTGTCTCTTCTTTAACAAAAAATATTCGATTTGTTTAAAAAATGAATTGTAAATGCAATTTGAATAAGAAACATCTATGCATTATTTGGAAACAACTGGTTTGTAAGAAGTGTCTTTGAGACCATTAAATTAACCAAAATTCAACAAATTTATAAAATTAAATAAAGAATACATTGTATCGAATTTGTAAACCTTCGATACTAAATCATGATTTTTCATTGGCATTTTGTCCTTAAAGCTAAGAATCGTTTAATTTTTTTTACTTCAAAGGAGTAATTTATTTTTAATGGAATCCATCATTTATGTCTTATGTATTTTTATTAATGTATTAATATGTATTCTGGTTCTTATACGATGCATTCTGAAAATTTTATAGCACTATTTCATCCATGGTTTAATTTATTCATTACATGCGTTTTAAGAATTGCATGACTAACAGACCAAGAATACACATTGGCAATAATGAAACACTAGCAGATGTATGTTCAGGTTGATTTATTTTTTTCTCTACTTCTTTTCTTGTCTGTAGAATCATTTGTATAATTGATTAAAAAAAGTGAAAACGATTTTTTTATAATTTTTTTCACTAAGAATTTAAGAAATTCCAAATCATTACAACAATTTATATTGTTTAAAAAAATATTTAGAAGTTTTTTTATGGCGTCAAAATGTAGCTTTTAATTCGTAAATGTACGAGGAATAATTAAAAATTAATATATTTTTTACACTGCTAAACTAAATATAGTTTTGACGAATGAAGAACTTTTAGAATATATATTTCTTTTTATCTCACAATTTATTCAAAAAATAAATGCATATCATTGATATTAATCATCAGTTCAGAATCTCTAAATTTATTTCTGATTTTATACTTATTTTTAGAAAAGTTAAAAACGAAACCTTCATTCCGGTATATTCCAGCTACCCTTTAACAATGAAAACAGAAATATAAAAAAAATTACAAAATAATATTTGCTAGAAAATATTAAATTTTACTTCCAATACAAAATTTTAAATCTAATAGAATTCTATTTATATTTCCTTGCTCAGAAATTTAGGCAATTATTTTAAATCTATGTGAACGGATTTTAATGCTTTGTTTGCAGAATATGATTCGCAGACTATTCAAGAGATACCTAAATTGGATTTTGATATGATAAAATACAACCTAACAGCAATTATTTTCACAATATGGCAGTCAAGTACATATGAATAAAATTGAAAACATACACGAATAAATTAACAAAGATGAGTTCATAATGTAAAGCATATTGTGATTATCAAAACATATCTAACTCGATTATGCTTTGCATTCATTGTGTTGTATAAACATAGTATATATTGACATATATCGAGCAGGAAATTTATATTTCCTGTAAAATTGTATAATATTTTAGCGTATCTATTCAATTAGGCTTCTACTAATTCTACTTATTACTTATGATACGTCTACTAATTACATATGACCATATGATAATTTTTCTGCCTAGAGTCACTGTAATGTGATGTTCAGAGATTAAAAATGGTGGAATTTCGGAACTTTTCTTGTTGGGAAACATAGTGTTACGGAGAATATTCTAAACTATTTCGGTGTATTTATAATAAAAAAAACTGGATCAATAAAGAATAAAAACACTTAAGTATACACGATAGAAAGAATTCACAATTGCAAACCAGAAGTGAACACAAAAGAGTGAAGAGCTGAATACGAACAGAAAATCAGTAATAAATAACCGTAACAGAAGTAAATAGAGAGAACTCGCTCAAATTCTCGCTTGGAGGCAACTTCATAAATATTTTTTTCATCACTGATTGACTTCAGCTCGAGTTTGAATTTTTTGGCAATTACTATACTTTCTCTTGCCCGAGAAAGTAAACATTTATAATCGACTGGAAAATATAAGATTCAGAACTGTAAATAAGGCCCTTTATCTTGCATACGAAAATAAAAAAAATCTACATTCTAATTATGTATATTAATTCACATTTACAAATTTACAATATTCTTTAATATATATTGTTTTATGCTTAAATCAAGGGTTTTATTATTGCTGATTTTCGTTGACTCTAAATTAACGTAAGAAGCTATTAAAATATTAATGTGTGAATTATTTCTATACTTATAGAACTATGACATTAAAGCTCAGAAACTCATTCGCAAACTATACTGTAGGCGTTAAACCACATTCTGATTCACAATGTCTGACAAGCGTAGAATCATATAAATTACACACGATATTCGGTATTTGACTACTCGCATTAGTAATTCTCGACACCACTGTGTGTATTGTTCAGATGAAATGCTTGCTATATCCACCTATATGCAATTTACGCTCATTGTGGGCATTGAAGTACTGTATTAAATAAAGTAAATGATACGACTGTAGAAAGTGATTTTCAGATAAAATTACTATTAAGGGAATTAATTTAAAATGCTTGATTATCTTAAAGATATCGATGAATTAATGATATGCTCCAGTAAGTGGCATTCGAATTTTTTTCATTCAATTGACTGTAGAATCCAGTAAATTAAAACTCAATTTAATTACGAATTATAGAATCAATTAAGACAATTTAATTATAAATTATAGAATCAATACTTTTCCTCATAAATAAATAGGTGACACTGTAGTTACTATGGGTTAAATATTTTAAATTAATCTCAAATATTTATAATTTATTCTGAAATAAATAATTTATTGAAGGCATTTTGTAATGGAAAACATGTAATACTTATTTAGTTATTAATTATGAAATACTTCAATATTCGATGCCTTTTTCCTTTCTGGTATACGAAGTATTCAAGCTTGAATACCACACTCGTAAAATAATTCTTCCTCCACAGTTGAATGCATCGCAGTGTTCTGGATCTATCTCCTTAACAGAGACAAATAATTTAAAATTATGTCTTTCTGCCTATCAAATTTTTTGTTTTCTCGATTATTAAAGTGAATCAATTTATTAATTTGAATTTCATCACTTTAAATACAGGCTAATCAAGAAATAACAGGAGGTATGTGGAGCCTTGTAGCTAGTTTTATACTGACCGAAATATAGCAAAATTTGGCCATCGTACGCATTATACTATGAGGATTCGATTAATCAAGGAAAGAAGTTAATACTAGGAAACAACGATAGGGGAAATTCAGGCTCTTCAAGAGCATAACGTGTGGAAAACGAATACGTAACTGCCAATGGGAACAGCAAATAACAACACACCAAATACTTAAGAAAAACGTTTATTATAGCAACTTAAAAATTAGGTTCAATTTTACTGCCATCCTTATGTTCCCATAACTTCATGTGAAGCATGAAGTTTTCGATGAGGGAAGGTTCGCAACCTATTGGAATTTACTCGTTTGGCATATAATGTTATTTGATTTTTTAAGGTACCCTAGTAGCACACAAATGTTGTACAATATAGTATGATATTGATCCATATTCGCAATATTGTAGAGCATTGTTTAATGTCATATAATATCGCACAATAATTTACAATATTGAGTAATAAGATGTGCTACCTGGGTAGGAATATCAGGATATACAATGACCTTGATACACAATGACCTTTTAATAAATCCACTACCAGAAATGGTCCTCGGCCTGCTTTCGCCCCAAGAATCCTCTTGTTTTAAATCTTTCAATCATTTTTCGTAAGTTAGTTATGGTCATCAGTCATCTACGTAGCTGTTATAACCGCCGGCATTCATGTAGAGCAGCTCTTGTATTTATATCCCGATGATATAACAGTTTGACTAATAAGGCACATTCACGTAGTGGCAACACCATCAACGGGCGAATTATTGTAGTATGATTAGAATTTCCGAAACCTTTCTGAGTATTCTCAATATCATGTCACAAAGTATCCGAATCCGCAAATTACATTATCCTGTCTTCAATCACAGAGGAAAAGTTTACTCTATCGGCATTTATTGGTATTATTTTTTTTCTTTAAAAATTGATAATACTTTAATGTGTATGATGTCAAAATATTGTTCTATTTCGTTCAGTACATAACACGCTTTTGGTCTCTAAACACCTTCTGTTATTTCTTGATCACCTTCTATATATGTTCAAAATTTAACCTTTGGCAGTCACATTTCATAAACCTAACTTCTTGTAAATTTGAGTTATTGAGTTAACAAATATATGAAAAATATACAAACATATGAAATATATATATATTTTATATATACGTTCAATTTTTTCATATATACATTCCAAAATTATATACATTTATATACTGATCATGTGATTAAATCATTTGATTGAAAATTTAATTGCATCTATTTACATCGTTATGTTTTTGTGTTGCCGAGTTTATTATCTGAGTTAAGTTTTCATACATTTATATTAGAAATTTAACTACCCTGTAGTTATAGAAATTAAACTATACATGAGACAGTAATATAATTCATTAATATGTATATTGAAAATACAAGATAAAAATTTTGACAACAATGCGGAAAATTCGGTGACAAATTCATTAAAAAAAATTCGAATTTTAAAAATTGAGTTTGTTATCGAGTTTTCCGAATTGCTGTCAAAATTTTTATCTTGTGTTTTCAATGCATATACAATTACATATACTTACCTACAATTAATGAATATTACCCTTTTTTCCAAGTTCTTTAAATTCTACAGTGCTATCCGAAGAATTAAGATATAAAGACTGTTATGGTGACCACAAACTTTCACACTTATTCTCTATTAAACTTGTCATGGCAGAGAACATCATGCATTACAATGGCATATAAAAATTATGAAATATTACGTTAATTCGTTATTTCAAAACTGCTTCTCTGAATTTAATACTGCTGAATGTATTGTGTCATTCTCAGCAAGTGTTGTGGAAGTTAACTCGCTATATATAGTTAATAGAGCCCGAAAATCGAATTTGTGCTTTAGACATGCTTGGCACTATCGATTGAAACAAAGATATGACACAAAAAAACACCTGTAGCCACAATATCTCTTATCTAACTTGATATATTTATGTCAGTCCATTTTTGAATTAGAGCGTTTACATGTTTCTGAATGTAGAGACAAAGATAGTCAAATCATTGTTAGTGTATACATCTGTCATGCTTTAACAAGTGCCTATATTATAGATTTTAAATCTGGGTATCAAGTAATATCTATCTAGTTATTTTCCTTTTTAAATATGCTTTTAACTTATATTAACAGCCAGAAAAACTGACAGTCTCTGAACATATTTTACTCAAAATTTGATGGAAATTTGCAAATATGCTATAATGACTTTTTGCCAAATTTCTATCATGTAGCTTACAGCAGTTTTGAGTTACCCCTTTCACAGATTGACAGACAGATTACATTTTCCAAAAAATGTGTTCTTTTAACTCAGGAAGGTGTAAAACTTTGAAATTTGTCAAAATCTAGAGCTTTAATTTGTTGCATTTTAGCTATACTTTATGTATATTAAGTATACGAAAGAATAAAAATATATAGAATCGAGCATAAAAGTTGATATAATAAATATATTAAAAACTTATAAATAAATAGAACCCCAAAGTTATTAAATTATAGCATTATTATAATGCCACGAACTTTGTCCTTTATGAGATATATCATTATTTCTCCTGTTGATTATTGCCATTCTGTTTACATAAACTCTTAATATAATTCAGTAGTTTATTTATTATAGCCTTTAGAGATTTGAATACTATAGAAGAATAAGGAAGTTAAATTTTTCCATCCTTCCAGCGAACGTCAAATTGAAATGAATTTATTTTATTCCTAGAATACGAAATGAAAATTTGCATGGTTCCGAATAGAGAAATTAAGGGAAATCTTTTCATTCCAAGAGATTCATGCACACTTACTCTCAGGCGAAATGTTATTCTTTAAACTTCAGAGCATCTTAGAATCAAATTAAAAATTCCTATTTCTATGGAACAACTGCTGTGTAAATAAATTGGCTCTGGTAAGGGAAAGCAAGCTTGTCAATTACCTGTTGCTTTCTGTAGTGCTTAAATTTTAACAGAACTTGAGATACGTGGTTAGATCCAAACAATGCATGCAAATTCAACAATTATATTTTATTCATGAAAAGCTAAAAGTATTGCATTATGCGCACTGAATGGCCAAATTGTTAGGAGGTTTAGATCATTTTAAATAACTTAAAATTTGAAACCACCAGAAGCACATGCGATGATATAATAAATTCTATCTTTTTATTATTCTAAATATTCAGTAAGCACTGAAAATTTTCTTTTATGGATATAAAAATATTCGAAATGAAATTATAGATTTCACAAAATTGTCCAGTTTTGAATTATTTACGAAATGGTCAATTGACTTTTTTATGATTTATTTTGAATAACTTTTGTTCAAATCTACAAGAAATGGATTAAAAGACAAAGAATGACATTTAAAAAGCAAACTAATTAACAAAAATCATTTGTAAACAAAAGAGAAGCTATTAAATGACATGAATTATGTAAAGTAAAACAAAAGCAACAGCTTACCCAATACAATACAATACTTCATTATGAATAATTTTAATAGCATGGGCAATTTTGATATAACAGATAAATCTTCAGTTATGATATAAAGCTTAGCAGATCTTCAAATATAATATAAAGCTTAGCAGATTAGCAATTTGAATATATATCTTAACAAATCTTCGATTTTGATATAATGTTTAACAAACTTACTACTTTGTTATAAAGATTAGTAGACCTAAGATTTTGGTATATATCTTAACAAACTTTCAATTTTGATATAAAGCTTAACATACCTACGATTTTGGTATAACTTTTAACTTAAAAAGTTAGAGACCAATGAAGTTAAAACGAATTTTGAAAAAGAAAGAAAAAAAAACTAATTTTGATGTAACGCTTACGAGATCTACAATTTCGGTATATAAACAAAAAAAAAAATTACACTAAACTTAAAGGACATACAATTTTGAAACGAAACTTAAGTTACCTACAATTTTGACCTAAAGGTTAAAAGACCTACAAATTTGGTATAAAGCTTAGCAGATAAATTTGATATAAAACTTATCAGACCTACAGCTTGGGGTATAAAGCTTAACAAACCTTCAATTTTTTTATAAAACTTAACGGACCAACAATTTTGGTATAAAGTTTAGCACATATTCAACTTTTGATTTAATGCTTAAATTACCTAGATTTTTAGTATAAAATATAGCAGATCTTCAATTTTGATATAATACGTACATACCAAATTTCTTTAGTCAGTTATTTTCATTTTGAATAAGCCTATGGAAAAGTAAATATAGATAAATATATTATTACCGAAATCGGGCTTTAAAAATTTGGACATTTCAAGACAATATTTTCATGTTTGCAATAGTTTTCCGTGTGTTTATTTGGTATTAGAGAATTCGAAAATATAGCCTTTAAAAATTGTTGTTCATTACTTTGTAGCACAGTTACAAGTGCACAATTTCTTTTAGTTTACAGCAAAAAAAATTTTAGTAGTAATTTTTCATCGCTGTAATTCGAGAAGATTTATAAATATATATTATAATAAATTTCAGCGCATTCTGCAACCCATAATTTGCATCCGCTATAAAGGTGCTCCACAATAGCACTCATAGAATTCATATTTACAGATCATTTTAATTTACCGGCTATTTAGTTGACATACTTTAGTTTGAGTATCATATAAGCCCCAATAAAGGTTTTATTGTAAATGTTCTTGTAATCTACAATGTAAAGGCGAGTTTATATTTTTTTGCTTTTCTATTTTATGAGAAGCTTCAAAAAATTGGATATGGAAATTTTCAATAATTTTGGAACCTACTTGAAAGCGAAAAAAACGAGTTGCACTTTCTTCTGTATAATGTAGGTAAATATAAAGTATTTTAATCGTCAAAAAATTTAAACTCAAAATTTTGACAAATCTCAACATTGTAGACTTTTTTAAGTTCTGAAAATGCATTTTTGGAATCATGTGTGTCTATTTATCAATCCATACACTTCTCTGTGAACAAATTAACTCAAAAACGCTTTGAGCTAGGTGTATGAATCAGGATTTTACACTATATTTGTAGATTTCAATATATTAAAAAAGAAATATATTCTATCTGTCTGTCATTAGTGTTCAAGTAATCACAGTAGCCTTGAAACGTATAGAAATTGATAAATAAACATTGGTGTGAAAGTTATCAACCAAAATATTGATTCATAGTAAATGATTCTGGAAAGTATCAAAGAGTTGCCTTTATGTTTGCTTGCAAATAAGCGTAATAGTTCAGAAACGAAAACATTTTAACAAACGAAATTCAGTATGTAATCGTATGTTTGCAATTGTAACTTCCTATCTAATTTTGGTTTTAATCAACTGGGAACAAAGGCGTCCAAATACAATGCTATTTTCAAGTGCAATGCAAATACCGTGCCAGGAAATCAATCACAAAAATAATCCCTAAGGATCAAAAGATATATTCCTTATTCATATTCCTTTAATGCGGAGGTGAAATTTTTGGACTTAACAGGGGAGGTTCGGTCTATAAGACCTGCATTTTCTTTCACTCACATTAATTTTTCTAACGAATATATCAGTATGAAAATTTGCTCATATATTCTGCAGATATTTTTCTTGATATATAAATATGTTTTATAAGTTTTTCATATAATTGTTGAAAAAGAGTTGAAACGCACATTTTCTACTCAAATTACATGTTACAACAAACAGTTCTCTGGAAAAATTATATTACTTTTTACTTATAAATTACATTTATTTTTCCAATGTACAAAGGTATATAGAAAACAATATAATGGAAAATTGAGCAATTATATGAAAAGAAGGGCAATGGGCAAAACGGACCTTTATTTATCGGCTTGTATGACTGGTTTTACAGGTCATTTTAAACAAAAAGTTTAAGAACTAGTACAAAAATCAACTTATTATTCTATACATAATTCTCTTGGTGTATTGATATATTTTATAAATTTTCAGAATGCATTATCCCAAGAAAAATTAATTAAGTTTGAACATATGTATCAGAACCAGCTGAAAGCGAATTTTCATCGAAAAACTCTTAAGTACAGCTATCCCTATCACTAAAGTCTCTGTCTGCCTCATTTAAAAGTGTCTGGAGAACTGCTTCGTAATAGGAGCAGTACATTGAATGATATTTCGAGACCTAAGTCTTAGCCCCATCTGCTAAGCATTGTTTATCACTGGGACACTAACAGGGAAGTGCGGTCTCAGAGACCACGTTTAAAGAAATAACTGAATTAATTTTAAAAAGTGAAAGATTTCTGGGAGTTTTGAATTATTTATCCCCTAAAACCAATCGAAAAAGTACACGGGTATTAAAGGTCATAAAACAAGAAGCTACTGAGTCCATCAGTTCAATTGAGATAAAACAAATTAGGGGTGACCGAAAGTCATCACTAGGTATCTCACAGACCACACGTCCCCAGTTAATGGTTAAAAATACTATATTCAAACAACGATCAATATTTTCATCAACGACATGCAAGGCATTTGTGGACTAACCAAGATCCATAATTTTATGCGGGAGATGGGGAATAACGTTTTTATTAAAATGTCTGCGAGAAAGTTTTGAAGATACCATTATGGTTGGTAGGAATGAATTTCGCTAGTCTGTGAATCTGACACTTCAAAGCAGTAATAAATGAGGATTTTTTAATTAATCTTTACTTGAAATCTACATAGTTACAGAACTCCCCCAACTATGTCTGTAAAGTTACCAGTGTATTGTGTCATTAATTCTTGTAGTGAGTGAATAGAGATGCACATATAACAGGTCTCAGTAAGAAACAACCACTGTACTAAAAAGAAATGAAGGATGCGCTGACAAGAAATACACATCCGAGATGCACACAAGCAATGCACAGCAGCACTTCTCGCAAACAGTAGTACGAAAGCAGCACAGCAATTATAAGCAGCTTGAAGAAATCAGGCAGAGAGTCGAGTACTAACCAGAATTGAACTCAAAAGATTTACAAATCAAGACTTACAATCGGTCTCAAGGCCTTTTATAATGAGATGACTTAATCCTGAACAATCAAATAAAAGATATTTATACTATATGGAAGTTGATGATACTTACACAACATTCTAAGGTTGAAGGTTTACCGTGAAATGAGTTCTCCATCAATTCAAAGAAAGAGCACGACAAGATATTAACAGGGTTTTAGTCAGCACGGCTACTCCAGGATGGAGCTTAAAATGCAGCAGTCCGCAATCCAAAGCGTTTCTTCTCCTTCAAAGGAAAACTCCGCACTTTATCTCTGTCCAATCTCCGTATATTACTTTCCACTGGTCCATTTCAGCTCTCTATCACCCAATAGCAGTTCAGAAGATTTGCTCTCATCTGTGGCTCTAGTCTGACGTGGGAAATGATCATCCATCATGTGTTCGTTCTTGCAACTGACGGTTATGGAGCACATGTTAAAGATAGTCCCTTCACAATGAGACCAGGTGGCTGGACATTCTTTTCCCTTAAAGGTGCGAGAAGTTCCTTTCAAACAATGAACCACTCGTGTGGTTCTTCGAATGAGCACTAATAAACAAATGCGATGCCCACTCGGTGATAAGGAGATCCCCATCTAGCAGTTTGGACTCATTTAACAATTGAGACTTTTAACAGATGGCTGAAAATACCGCTTAACGTGAATGGGACAGATGAATGTTACAATAGTTCTCTACACATGGCAGAGAAGGTTCTCAAATAGTCAAACATATCTTGGTTCATATTGGTTCTATCGACAAAATGCATAAAGAATCAAGCATTATCTATTTTATCTCCAAAGTCGTTGCCTAGCCCTGATTCAGCATCCAACAAAGCTGATACCAAAATGGACTTTCCAGTGATTGAACTTGAAAGATTACAGATTCCTTACAATATATTTCTATTTAAAATTGAGCAATACATGCTGAAAGAACTCTTACCTATCATTTTAAACCAGATATAAAGGTTTTATGTTAATATATTTTCACAACTAATTTAAATGTATTTTATAATATTCCCCGTCTCGTTTTCTTTATACATATGTGTGTAATACGTCGTTAAGCACATTTCCTAGGTGCTCACAATTTCCTCTTCTTAATTAATAAACTTTAATGAGAGTCTTTTCCAAACTTTCAAGAATAATTAAAAATAAAAGAGTTATCCCTTCCCCTTCTGCTCATTAAATTATGGTCCTTGATTAAGTTTTAGAATGTCTTTCTTGAGTTTTTCAATCAATAGTAACGTAATATTGATGTTGGGTGAATTTAGCTTTTTATCACATTGATCGTTTGAGTGAAATTTTTTCGATCAATGTTAGTGATTTGGCGATAAATACCCAAAATTCAAATTTTAGTTTTACATCCTTGATTTCCACCCGATTGAAATAACAATGTAACATAATTACAATAATAGTTACAAAATATCATACTAAATTGCTTTTATGTTTAAATTAAATTAATGTGTATTTGAGTTGTTGCATTTACATGCTTGCAAGTCAATAGAAAATTAAACTTGATGAGTTTGGTTTCTTGATGTGTTATCTAAACTTTAGATGAAAAATCTAAGTACTTTATTTTACCCATTTAACAGTATCATATTAATTTATATTCGAGCAGACAAATACAAAAACTACCTATGAGTAGATTTTTTCTTACTGTTTGATTGAAATCTGCAGATTTAACGTAAAAAAGATATGCAAAATATCATCAATTTATATCAAAGATGCATTGAATCATCTATATCTCAGAAATACAAATTTAGATAAAAACATGATGCCAAAAATGTGTCTTTTAAAAGAACCAAAAAGTTAAAATTCGGCAACATTTCAAGTTCAAATTTTTTAACGATTACAATACTTTATCTGTACTTCGAATACTAGAAAGTAAAAATGAAGATGAACGGATTATTTTTGGAAAATTATGGAAGTAAAATCATGAATTTGAATTTTATTCTTTTAATTTTTTTTAATTACTGCAAATAAATCTGTGTCTTTTATGAAGATATAAACCCTTGTATTTGAAAGATTTATCATTACTGGATAAATTTAAAGAATTAATAATAAATGCAAGATTATAAATGTATTTAAAATTAATAATAAATAGAAGATTGTAAAACATAGATTTTATAGAATAGAAGCCTTCGTTTATTGCCTGATTCATATTAAAAGTTTTAATAATAACTTTCCATTTTACACCAGGTTTCGATTGATGAATTTCAAATTTTCTTCTGTTTTTTTTCTACTGTTTCTATCTGTTTATCACTTTTTTATAGCTTTGTGTTACTTCAGTAATTCTAAAACTTTATAATTTTATTCAAAAACAAATCAACATGAAATATTTTGAAACTAATATAAATTTATATGTATATGAGATACGTTCAAACCTCTCAAAGCAAAAAACAAAAAAATCTAGAAAATAAAAAAGGTAATGAAGATGTTCGGGTTAAATTTGGAAAGTTATGGAAGTAAAATCTTGAACTTTAATCTTTAATTTTTTTAATTACTGCAAATAAATGCTTGACTTTTATGAAGATTTAAAGTCTTGAGCTTAAAAGGCTTATCTTTGATGGATAATTTTAAATAATATTCCAACTAGTTTATTGATAATAAATACTAGATTGTGAAATATATTAATTTTATAGAATATAAAGCTTCTTTAATTGCCTGCTTCATATTAAACAAGTTCTGTTAATAACTTCCCATTTTCCATCAAGTCACGATTGATGAATTTCAAATTTGCTTCTGTTTTCTTCTATTGTTCCTTTCTGTTTATCACTGTCCTTATAACTTTGTGTTACCTACAATAATTCTAAAGCTTTTTAATTTCATTCAAAAACAAATCAACATAAATTGTTTTGAAACCAATACCAATTTATATGCATATGAGATACGTTCAAACCTTCAAAAACAGAAAAATAACCAGAGGTGTCTTCATGTTTTTAAAGTATTAGCCTCAAAATATGTGCAAAAAAGTGTTGATAGGAGTTTAAAAATTTACCAGCATCTTCATCAATATTTCAAATCTATTTTTCAGACCTTATATATATTTATGAGACCGATGGGAACTTTATATCCTGGCCGTCATCTATATTATTGAGAATCTAAAACAGTTTTAGCTTTTTTCGTTTTCATCTTTTTTTATGCTATAAAAGTCCGTATCCAATTTTCATTGAACAACGATGTTGCAAAATGAAAACAAAAAAGTATTTTATTGTAAACAGACCATAAAGAAAGTAATTGATAGTTCTCAAAAGGAAATAATTGACTACATACAACGAAAATGAATGGATATCAAGGAGAGAAATTAGAAGTTTCGATTATAATAAACACACCGAAGAAAACAGAAGAAAATAAATATTTATATTTTATCAAAATCTAATTCATTACTTACAAAATAAATGTTGATAATTAATGAAATATATTGATTTTATAGAATAGAAGGCTTTGTTAATTGCCTGCTTCATATTAAACAAGTTCAGATAATAACTTCCCATTTTCCATCAAGTTTCGATTGATGAATTTCAAATTTGCTTCTGTTTTCTTCCACTGTTTCTTTCTGTTTATCACTTTTTTTTATAACTTTGTGTTACACTCAGTAATTCTAAAGCTTTTTAATTTCATCCAAAAACAAATCAACTTGAAATATTTTGAAACCAATACCAATTTATATGCATATGAGATACGTTCAAACCTCCAAAAACAGAAAAATAACCACAGGTGTCTTCATGTTTTTAAAGTATTAGCCTCAAAATATGTGCAAAAAAGTGTTGATAGGAGTTTAAAGATTTACTAGCATCTTCATCAATATTTCAAATCTATTTTTCACACCTTATATATATTTATGAGACTGATGGGAACTTTATATCCTTGTTGTCGTCTTCTATATTATTAATAATCGAAAACAGTTTTAGTTTCTTTAGGTTTCAAATTTTTTTATGCTATCATATTCTATTCCCGATTTTCATTGAACAAGAAGGCTGCAAAATGAAAACACAAAAGTAACTTATTGTAAATAGATCATAAAGGAAATAATTGACAGTTCTCAAAAGGAAATAATTGACAGCATACGACCACGAAAATTAAATGGATATGAAGGAGAAAAATTAGAAGTTTCGATTATAATGAGCACACCGAAGAAAAACGAAAAAAAAAAAAATATTTATATTTTATCAAAATCTAATTCATTACTTACAAAATAAATGTTGATAATTAATAAAAAATACAATTTATTCGTAAATTTCTAAATATTTTGAAAAAAAGAAGATAAACTTTATGCCTGTCTGTTTAGTTTTCCTGAAATATGTTTTTACTTTCTCGGATACAAAGTATAGAAAAAATTTATTTGTGAAAAAATTTGCATTGAAATTTTGATCAATATCTATGTTTTTATCTTTATCATTTAGAAAATCACATTTTCTTTTATTTGTCTGTCTAAAAAGACGCTTCTAATTAAACAGATGAAATTGTACATATAAAATTACTATCAATTTTATAAATTTCTTCAAAATTTTGAGCGAAATCTATTCGCAGGAAAGCAATCTGGATGTCTGGTTACAGGCCAACGTGATAATTGTAATTGAAAACATTATAAAAAGCAAAGAACTTGATAGGCAAGTTTTAGTACAGATTTATTATCAAAAATGTATGTCATTATAAAATTCTGAACCAGACCTGTCAAGAAGTTGACCGCCTGTTGATTCATTCTTTCACATGCATGCGAACGCTATAAATCTTAAACGGCTCATATATGGCTCAGAATTTAATAAGGACATATATATTTGATACTGAATCTTCGAGGTTTCGCTATAGTTAATTCTTTGCCGACAAGTTCGGTAATATGACATTTAACTTATCGTAATAATGGTGTATATCAGATCTAATGATTAATTCTTGGAATTTCCCAATACCAATTACAAGGAAATGTTTCAACTTAATGATCATAACAGGACTATTTCTATTCCTGTAAATACTCTGTAATAATTTTGCATGAAATGCCATTGCACTTAATGTAAATGTGTTTCCGCATTTGCAGCAAATTTAGAAGGAAATGTATTAGAAAAATAAATTGTAACAAATGAGTTCAAAACAAATGACAATGTTATCAAAAATAAAGAAAAGTAATTTTTTTTCTTCTTAATGTTGCCCCTAGATATAAGATACAGAATGTTAACAAATCTTGAGCTCAATGTAATATTCTACAAAAATAAAATTGGCAACAAGAGTTTCTTTTTCTTTGATGCCACTATGTATGTTAAATAAGCATTCTAAAATTTTGATTTACAGCATCACTTTTCAGAATCCGAAAGATTAGATTGATGCCAATTGTACGAAAACAAATATAGCTTCTTTAGATTTGAATCCATTCGGATCAATGAAATTCGGTATGCGATGTTGTTACTACAATTGTAATCAATCTATCCTCAATACATTTTATTTCGAAAAATTAATTAAATATGCTAGGTTCATGCTAATGATTAAAATTTTGTAACTATTATTCACCAATGTCATGCAAGAAATTTATGACGTCATCTAAGACATTATTTTATGTCTAGGGTAGGGGATAAGACCTTAATTAGTTAGAAGGTAGAAAAATTTGGTGGAGAACACTCTTCTTAAGATATAATCTTCTGTCTACTAGAAAAGATGCCAGAAATATTCTCAAATTAACTTTCGCATATTAATACAAGATACTGTGAGGAATATACGCTATACTGTCCGAAATCCTGGCTGCATTTCGCATATTAATACAATATATAATGTAAGGAATATCCACGATGTTGTTCGACATCCTGAATGCTTTTCGCATAATAATACAATATATTGTGAGTAATATACACGATGTTGTTCGACATCCTGAATGCCTTTCGCATAATAATACAATATATTGTGAGTAATATACACGATGTTGTTCGACATCCTGAATGCCTTTCGCATAATAATACAATATATTGTGAGTAATATACACGATGTTGTTCGATATCCTGAATGCCTTTCGCATAATAATACAATATATTGTGAGGAATATACACGACGTTGTTCGATATCCTGAATGCCTTTCGCATAATAATACAAGATGTGAGCAATATCCACGATGTTGTTCGATATCCTGAATGCCTTCCAATATCGTGAAGATATCCTATTAAAAATTATTAAAACTTTTATTGAATTGTTAACGTTTAATATTCAAGTATATACAGTTTTGATTTTTTCATGCAATGGGTAAATAAGTTTAAGTGTTAATCTTCATTTGTTGAGATAACATCTTCCATTCTGTTTCCAGTGTGAAATATCAGTGCCGAATATCTATCCAACATGTTTCATAGGAATTTTCCTACTTCAATGTCCAGTGTTTCTCTCTTTTTTCCCCCAAAATTTTATCATTCCAGCATTTTCTTTATTAGATAAATAATTCTTCTGCTTATTATTTTTTGCATTTTTATAATCCATTAGTTGTATGCACTCATTTAAATAGTGTTTAAGTTTTTAATGTCCTTGAAATTTCCTTTTTTAATGTTAAGCATAGATATAATTTTATCTTTTGTTTTGTGCAGCATGATCTGTATCTCGCATTTGTGCCAAAAAATACAAACCAAATGAAGTTTGTAATCCTATCATGATTTAGTTGTTGTTTTTCTTCACGAGAATTCAATCATTTTCTGAAATAAATGGTTAAGTTTCATAAAATGTCTGATTCAACTCTTCATTTCAGTAATAAAATACACATATTTCGATTTAAATTTTTTTCTTTCTAGATGAAGGCAGAATGTAACCAAAAAAGTTTTCAAATTTCTTATTTCAAAATTTTTAGACTTTGGATAATCTGAGTGGGAATGGGAAATGAACACGCTTTCATTTAATGTATTGTTATTCCAGAAATCAATAAAATCTTTTATACATTGACATTTTATTTATAGATTCGTATTATTTGAAAGAAGGATTATTAATAATACATAATATATACATATAATAAAGCTCAATGTGTGTGTGTTTTGGCGCTCTACAAGCCATATTGCAAATTAAATCGAGGAAATTGTCATGCCCAGCACGTGTTGAAATGGTAGCTTAATGTTATGGAATAAATATGTGATAAGATGTGATATTTTCCACATCATTCCATAGCAGCTTATTGCAAATAAAAGAGATATATAGTACAAGGAACAAATAATCGTAAGATTTCCATAATAACACGAATTACGTGACTATCGAAGCTTGAATTTAAATACATTTGACTGATAAGTTATAAAGAGAGCAAGGTATGTGAGTATTTAATTGAAAATTTTAGAACGTATCATTCATG